>JAULCE010702150.1:0-12697 GCA_032359355.1 Macoma nasuta | reverse complement strand
AATTATCGACCTATATCAATTTTACCTACAATATCAAAGAATTTTGAAAGACATATTGCTACATAATTATAGAAGTTCTTTAAAGCGACACAAATAATACACGAAGCACAATCAGGATTTAGACCAAATCATTCATACCCTACACCACTCGTACACTTAATTGATACGTGGTTTAGGGATATAGATTCGGATAAATATATTGGAGCTGTTTTCTCGATTTAAGAAAAGCCTTTAATCTTATTGATCATGAAATTCTTTTGAATAAGCCAAAGTTGTATTATTTATTGCCTCAGACTGTATAACTCTTTGAATCATATTTATCGAACAGATTTCAGGTTGTGAAGAATGGAACACTCGTGTCAAAGAGACTACAGATTAACTCAGGAGTACCTCATGGATCAATACTTGGCGCTCTCTAATTCATGTTATACATAAATGATTTGGTTTTTGAAACAGACACATCTAGAATTATACAGTATGCCGATGATTCTACTTTGCATAAATCAGACACAGATATGAAACGATTGCAAAATTGTCTTCAAAGAAATTTAAATTCCGTTATTTATTGGTGCAAGATAAATAGTAAGTCACTCAATCCAAATAAAACAAAATGTATGGTTGTAGCTTCTAAACGAGAACTTCATACAAATTATGACCTGAAACCTAAACTTTCAATTGGAGATGATGAAAGTCAAAATGTCACAGCTCAAAAAATTCTAGGAATCTAAAGCTTACTTGGGATGTTCAGCTGGCTAAAATAAGTTCTGTATTGTTTTCTAATATTGCTTTACTAGAACGCATCTAATACTTCTTAACACAAGACATGACAATTTTGTTTTACAGTTCATATATAGTGTCCAGGATGGATTATTGTTGTAATGTATGGGGTAATAGTCGCAATAGTCGTAATACGTATACGTACTATTACAAAACTACAAAAATGAACATGGCATTACTCCTCACTATATCTATTTCAAGAAGTATTTGGTAAATAACTTAGTAACATTGATATCAAGAAAAAAAATGTATAAACGAAAGACTACTATATAGTTATGTGGATGTTTTTTGTATAATATTTCTTTATTGTGTTATGACTATTCTATTTATTTAGTCATAAATGATTTAGAGAGTTGTCAATTAATTTGTAAGTGTGTTGTTGTTTTATCAGAAATATTTTAGAAATTGTTATTGTTGATTTTTGCAAAAGGCCAAGTCTAAACTTAGATATGTGTAATATTTTATACATTTCTGTACATGTAACCTTCTTAAAATAAAGATATTATTAGTAGTAGTATTAACTGATGAACAAAGATTGAAATATTTATTTTGCGAAATCGTTTCATCCTTTCGTTTTATCCTTATATTGCGGAATACACATATGATTTAAGCCTTGGCGAGTGTCGTATTAAGTCAACGAGTTTCATAAAAAATATTATGAATAAACACTCATGCAAGATCCTATTTATTACATCAAGGGGAATATTCAGAAAATTGCACAAATAAACACACTAGACAAAACGTTCACCGGTTTTTAACGTGAAAGATGGGAATTAAAACGCGACGTCATAACAACGCCCTGACTACAATGACGTCAGACGCCATGCCAGCAGATGGTACCTCACTAAGCGTTCGAGTGTGTTTATCGACCGGTTTCATGATATAGTTATGCAACTAGTTTATGCACTGCTTAAATTCACTCCCAGAAGCTAGATCCATATTGAGTAGGTTTATTTTAGAAAAGGTCGTCTATTACAAGAAGTCATGTTTGCACAAGCGTAAGGATAGTGTCAAGACGTGTGATAATATAAGGTCTATAGGTCCAGATTTGCTACAGCGTGAATACCAATTGATTTAAGTCTTCAAAGTGATGTCTATGGCCAAGAACACATTTTCAATACTAATACAATTAACTGCATCATACTGATAATATTTCCACGGAAGATGACTTAGTCAAACCTTAAACCCTCCACTGCTTACCCGAACCATAGTGGCATATGCAAACAGCTAACTCGGCGTTCCATCCATGGTGTTTGATACTTGGCCAAAACAATTGACCAAAGTTTAGTTAAGATGTGAAGTTTGAAAAAGAAGCAGACGAAATATTGCGAATGCGAAGTATTGCCTCCGGCAGTGAAGGGGTTTACAGTAATAATGAAAATTTGAAGGACTAGACCGGACGTTGGCATCCTAATTGTCTGTTCAATTCGGTCTTATTGAAAATGTACGTCCCATGCCTCATTTAGCATGGGGTGTCTTAGAAATTGCACAAAACATTAATTAATTAATGTTATTGAAACGATCAATGTACAAAAGCGACCTACATTTTTGTTTAAAATCCCTATTAGGTAAGGTTAGAACATAAAAGCCTCAACATTACTTCTTCCTTTAAACTGTAGAAGCGTAATTAAATTTATCGCTTCAGTATTCATGACTCATCATATCTAGAACAGTTTTGTTATTGTTTGAAATATTTGCGATATCTCATGGGAAGGGTCATTAGGTAAAATATGACAATATGTGATCAAATAAACATCATTGATTGCATCATGTGTCTGGTAAAAAATCTTAATAGTTCATAATGTAATGGTAAACAGCTTAATGATAATTTGTATAAGAATAGCATCGAATATTCCGCAGTATATGCAAGACAAAAGTGTAAAAATGAACACAAACAATAAAATCAAGCACATTATGGCAGTACTCTTTGAAAACAATTGTATCTGTTTAAGGCCCTGGAAATATTGAAACATTTATTTAAAAAGTACGGATAGAGATCAAGATCAAAATCAGATAAATTTGAAGTATTCCGTTGAAGTAACTAAGAACACAGTTCTAATACGACATTTGTACAATACAATGTCTAATTTGATGTATTCTAACTGAACGAAAACCTTTGAAACAGTAGGTATTAGCGTTGTTAGCCAAGTAGAGCATTTTTAGAACCATATAACACTCATGAAAAATTGTTTTATATGTTCATTATCTTCAGCTAAATGTTACCAGACAAGCAACTTGCTTATAGCGGTATTCAAGAAAGGGCGTCTGGAAACTCAACACGTATTCCAGATCAAAGTTGTTTGAAATAAAGCTAGTGTTTTCACTTATCTTTGTCCGAATTGACTTTTATTACAAAATTCCGTTTAAGGCACTTCCCACTTGTTTCTATGTTTAGCCTCAAAGTAATACAAAGCACGTCATGTATCGTTGGGTTTAAGAGACATGATATAAAACATATATCAGCTGTATTCATGATAGCATCCCAGTTTAAAATTGGAATGTGATTATTGTATTCGGAGATTAGTTGGAGGTTGATGTTCAACAAAGAAACGAGTTAGTAAGACCTAACCGATAAACGACTTTTTAGAGACATTCATATCGTTAACAAATTCCTTTTCATAAGCCTTTAATTGTCATTGTATATAGTTATCGAGTTTTACTAGATGCTTTGATTTTTATGTATAAAAAACTTTTTTGCAATTCGGCATCTGAGATGTGTTTTAGCATAGCGAAAACCTCTGGTTAACCGATCAAAAAACAGTATGTTTTCCTAATCAAATGGCATAAAATGAAACAGATTTCTCACTTCAATGGAACGTCGATCGTGTTAAAGTTATCCTGATTACTAGAAAATTAACACGAGAACACCTGGCTCCACAATAAAGATTATGGTTTAGCTAGTTTGATCTAGATCTGCGTTTTCGACGTCTAATCAGTTTCACTAACTAAGATATATTTAGATTAAACAAATTAATCTAAAAGCAACAACAGCATGGGGTATTGTGCAGACTGTTTGATTTCTACCAGCAGAAATGATTACAAACGATTTTAATAACTTTCATGATGGATATTACTAGTTTCACATATTTTCGATTCTTTGGTCATTTAAGAAACAATGAACTCTATCAAGGACGTGATATCAAAATAATTTCGCCAATGGAAGTTCTCATGTAAAACTAAGCAGTCCTTAAAAGACAACATGTTATAAACATCTGGTTTTTTTTTTCAGGTAATCAATGTTCACCTCAGCGAACAAAGTGAAGTTAGTTGCCACTAAACGCAGTCCAATTAGAATCCTTCATTGATGGACCTATTTGACTATGTGTCTGATCGATTGCCTTACTATAAACTTAAATATATATAACCATCAAATTGATTTAATGTTTACTTGAGCACGATTTATTGTTATGTCTTGACGATAACTTAGACGAACTCAATCTTGACAATGTTAACAAATGATACTATCAGTTGTTTAGAGTATCAGCGACTACTATGAGATAAGAAACATGAGTTGAAGTAACATTCTATTACGAGTAAAACTTCTTTACTGCAAAATTTGTAATGCATTCGCAATGACTGTCAGTTTAAAATTATGGGAATTTCCGTCGCACCTTAGGTTATACAAACACGTAGCTTATATAAATAATACACAGTTCGAAAACCTAGGGTATCTTGAAATAAAATTACGTTTGGTCTTAGATATCCAGATAAAACATTTATGATAGCATATATGTGAAGAATTCAAAATTGACAGCGACAAAAACCGCTATCAAGTACATGTTAAATCCATGTCGAACAGCAAAAAATTAAACGCTGATTCTCCAAATATATCGATACAAACAATGGTTGTGGAATTGGTTTTGCATGCTGATCCTTCAAAAGCGACATTTTCATTACTGCATTTATTAAGTTAAGTCACCTAATTGCAAAAGAACATGTGTATTTTGCTTGTAACACAGTGCCAAAATTAGTGCAAAATTGTATTTGGCATTGCAAATCATCAATGTTGAGCAATTTACGAGAGCTAGCCATTTTCCTCAGCATCCCTTGGCATTATTCCATCAAATTTTAATTGATTTCCGGATGACGAACACATTTTCTTCTAGAGTTAACCATTTTACTAAACATCTCAGCCGCGTTATCAACAACTCTATTCAAATTTACGAGACATGTAATTGTGGCACGTCTATGCGCTTTCCGGAAATGGCATTTTGCTCATTTGTAATCATAGTACACGCTATATTTCTAACCCTTCTACCCACGTTTTACGCAAGGACGCCATTGTACACTTACTGACTTTAAAAACGCGTCAGTTTTAAATTATGTCTCTTGCTCTTTAGAGGATATTTTTGATACTTCTTTTGACATAGATAATTATATATGTATGAACACTTTGAAACGTCGTCTGTGTCAGTGTTATAGCCCGCCGGGCATGAACCGATTTTGCAATTAATGCACGAGACAAATTTGAAACGCCGTCTGGGTCAGTGTTTTGCAATTATTGCACATGATATTGAATGTGTACTCAAGATATTGGCATATGAAAAAACATCATAATTCACTTTTTTATTGTTTCACAATATCATGCCGCGCCTTTCACAACATTACAGGTCAGAGGTAATTGGCATGCCGAGAGTCGGACGTGGAACTCGTGACGTTGCCCTAGCGTATAATTGCCATCGATCTACCATAGCCCGGCTTAGAAACAGATTCGTGACGACTGGCAGCGTAAAAGACAGGCCGTGACAAGGACAACCGCAGATAACGATGCGATGTCAGGACGACAACCTACGTCAACAGCATCGAGCATGCCTGGGATGAGCTGGGCAGACGTGTGAGAGCCCTAAGAAACCCACCAATGAATGTTAACGAACTTACACAGGCCCTCATTCAAGAGTGGAATGCTCTACCCCAGCAAAGAATAGCAAATCTTATTCTTTCTATGCGACGTAAGTGCATTGCGTGTATCAACGCGCGTTGCAGCTACACACTTTATTTAATGTTATAAATGACTTAGATAGTATGCGTGTTTGGAACGTTTTATTTCGTACATGCATGAACACATCTTAATGAAATTTTAATATGGTTTAAGTCTATTATTCCTTGTTTATCGTTACCATTTTTATTAAATTCCGTTATAATGGGTTTTAGTTATCTTTCTAAATATGACTGACGCGTTTTTAAAGCCATTAAGTGTATTACTGAAGTTTGACAGTTCTTCCGTCCAATATGGATTAAAACATATAAGTTTAATTTAGCTTTCGGAATGCATTTATCAGACTTATTTACGAGGCGTTGCACTATAGATTAATACATGCAGTCGATTGAATCTGGACTGCACAAGTCATTATCTTGGAGGTTATTCAAAGAATTATCATTCTGAAGAACTCTAGAGTAATGATTCAATGTATCATCTGACGATGTTTCCCATTTCAGTTTAGGCTCACTGCTAATGTTTGAGTCCCTATATACAGGTAGAGGCAAAGAAAAACACACCGCCCTCTGAGTCGATACAATAAGTGCTCTTCGTCTGCTATTTCGCAATAAGTTACAGTATCGACGAGGTCAAATGATAATAAAATATGATCAATTAGAGATTCGTGCTGTCCATCAAATATGACAAAAGACGATTTAACACGTTTACAAGTACCCAGTGTATTGAAAGAAATAAGAAGGTGTGTTTACTAGTGTGTTCCAATGTACTTAGTTCTAGCAGAGGCGGACTTTGAAAAAAGTGAGCATTTATGTCGCCCATCACAATAACAGTACCCTTTTTAGAATACACATGTAAAATGTCATACAATTTGTCAACATATGCTCCATACTCTATGATAGACTGATTACTGCTTGGGAGTTAGAAATATAGATATAATTGTTCTTAGAACGTCGAAATTGAATGCCGATAATTCTATTATCGTTCAACTCCAAATCCGATACTTGTTTTTCGAACCGTTTATGCCCAAATAAAGCCACCCACCCTTACGTACATTACAACTGTTACCAGCGTCAAAATCCTTGTCAAATACTGAAGCGCAGCAATAGTTTATCTCAATGTTATTTGAGAAATATTAATTATGATAATAATAACAATAAAAGCTTTATTTTCGGAAGGTTAAATCATTAAGACATACCACCAAGTGTACATAAGATACAGATGAATCTCTTTTTTTCAATGAGGCCTTCAGTATAGAATGAAATAACAAATGAGAAAACTTATCCTGCCAGTCTCGACTATACTGAAATTGTAAACAGTTTAGAACCATAACAGATGCACAATAACTCGACTTTTGCTCAGATTCCAAGCTGTCTGACACTTGACCCTTAAATTTAAATGACTGTTTACCAAAACTTTATATCAGTCAGTCAGAAAACAGGTTCAGCAAATTTGTCGACAGGAAATGGTTTAAAAAGCAATTTATTTACATAATGTATACATCATCCCAAAATTCAATAGCAAATTAATACAATTTCTAACCTGCAACTTACAGACATAATATTATAAAATCCCTATTTCAATAAAGTATGAATGTCAATGGATGTTACAGCCGGCTGATATTTGGAATTTAATCATTCATTAGAAGTAGTTAATAATGTTATTTAAAAGCCCCTAGAATGTTCATATTTCAAATATGGAACGGACTTGCATTCAAAACTTTTATACCTGAATAGCTAAATGTTTTCTTCAAATAATTTGCATATCGGTGAGACTCGTAAGTTGTAATGATTATTATTGGCAACTATAATAAGCTGAGATAGGACGGTGTCAGACTATGCATTGACTTGAATACCATTAATCTGGTGTAGCATTCAGCCTGTTTAAAATAGATTTGCATGCATGTTGCCAAGTGATGCACCCGTAATCAAATAACGGTGTTATGTATGCAGTATAAAACATTTGCTGATAGATAACTTCCAATTCTCCGTAACAGTGTTTTACATGTTTTATCAATGTACGTCTTACAAGAAAGGTAGTTGCCTATAGTAATATTTTACAGAATCAATATACTTCTAGAAGTTTTAGAGAAATTACGTTTTCAATTTCATTTTTATTCAATTTCAATGCGTTAAAACTTTGTTGTTAGTTGTTTTCGTTTAAGCATAAAATCATGCAAGCAGTATTCTTCGGATTTATAGCCATGTAATTTATCTTTAACCATCTCTTCACTTTATACAGATCAGGTTACAATTTAGGCTGTACACAATCTAACTTTACATCGGTTGTATGTATTTTTATATCACCAGCATACATATCTATGTCGGACGGCACACACAGATGAAGGTCATTTACGCTGAGTGAAATAGCAAAGGTTCAAGTATTGAGCCCTGTGGTACACCAGAAGTACTATTAGTTTATCGATCCAATGTTAAGATATGACGCAAATATCGGGTTTCTTATCCTGAAAAATATCGCATAAATACGATGCACTCGACATTATCCCGACGCATTCCATGTCATAAAATTCATATCTATATTCTTAATAGTCAGAATCTAAGTAAACATACGGGTTATAACGTCAATGTCGGACCTGTTGTGTAGTTGGCGCTCGGGTACCTGCACTATTGTGGCATCGCCGCTATTTGATCGTTCCATGACTGAGCTAAGCTGACCGAAACCGCGTCTAGACACCCATGGCATACATACAATACCTCGCAGCTAATAGTATGGGTTTTCGAGCAAACTGGCCTCATCATTGTCATAAAAAAGAGTTTTACACAAGCAGTGTCTCGTTCATTTGTTCATTATGATGAAACAATTGCGGGCGTGAAGACCACGTTTCCTAGTAAAACCTGAGAAATTATCCTATGTTAAAGAACTAGTGAATCCACCGACAAAGAACTGTAAGAGATTATTGAGCTTGAAAGCAGGTCCAATGGCCTTGTTTGCTACACGAGTCTCTTCGATATAGCTAAATAACTATAAAAAGGCTATACCATGAGCGAGTCCATCAGTATCTTGCTTTTTTCTTCCTCTATATTTTTCCTGCAAACATTGTACAGTTTCATAGGTTATGCTGAATGGTATTTCGATACTTGTGCTCCAAAGTCACTGGCGCTTAGTTATGCAAGAAGCTTTTTATCTTGCAGCTTCAAAGCACACTGATTTACGAGCTGATTAAATTTTTTATGGAATTGCTTCATGTACAGATGCACTTGCACCCCCCACCCCCATTTGGTCACGCAGGAAACATACATCGTGACTATGAGATTCATTCTCGAAGGAAGTTTGTTGCCGCATATAATGCCCATCTTCTTTTTGACTTGTACAGAGTTCAGAAAGTTGTACTCTTTCTAGCCGGCTAGCAGAATACTGTAAGTGCCATTTGGCTATATTTGCAATGCCATCATCTTTGTCAAGCGGACTGTGTCTACAGGCAGTGGTTGCTTACCTAATTCTAGAAACCATTCAAACAGCTCCGATGTCTGTACGTTTTGAAAGTGCAGGACACTGAAGTGCTGCAGGTGAACTGTCTTGGCACAACGTGCAGATATTCCAATCCATAGGCTCAGGTGTGGACCTGGATGTCGATGACAGGGTTTTATTTTCTAAGAGCTTCTTTCTAACTGACATTATGTTAAGAAATCCGTTACATTACTGTTTTGTCGTAATATAGAGCATAGACAGTACGTCTATATTTAGGATATGAAAGTAAATCAAGGTTTACGCCCCTTTATCATTAGCCAGTTTTTATTTTAATGATAAAAGTTAATTAACATGTTTGTAAGTTTATTTGAAAAGTTGATTTATAATCATAATATGTGAGGCGGATGGTCAAGGATTTGCAGCACATTTTGTCCGTTTAGAATTAAGAAATATAATTTTCTAATTTCCTATATGGTAGTGCTCATAGACTACTCTACACCAATTATTTCACAAAACAGATCGGGTAAATGTATTCGGAAATGAGTGTAAATTATGGTCAATGATCCGGTCTGGGATTGCACGCTTGACTGTGATCGCATTTCGTTTCGGCAGAATTAAATCTAGTTAATCTACACCAATTATTTCACAAAACAGATCGGGTATTAATCTTCGTAAATTTGGAGACAGAAATGAGCGTAAATTATAGCCAATGATCCCGTCTCGGACTGCACGATTGACTGTGATCGCATTTCGTTTCGGCAGAATTAAATCTAATTTAATTTTGTGAATAATTCGAGTCGAAGCTAGTTGTTTTGAGGAAACTGTTCACAGAACCTTGCGTTTTGAGAACAGGGTTGAAAAGTATTGCTCTTAGTAGCAATAACAATAGTAGCCCATACCTTGAAACAGGTATTTTGACTAGAGAGTTCCGGATCTCTAATCGCCACGCTATTCAGTAGCATTGCGCGTTGGTAGTATGAGTTAGTACTGTCTTCATAGCATCATATTATGCTGACATGAATGATTGTAGATCGACTGCGCTCCAGCCACTTTAGGCGTCAGACCGACGATTATCAGTATAAGTCTTAGGTGAGCTAAGACACCTGATATATAGGTGCTGGACTGCGTGTAAGCAGTTTACTAGCTCGTCTCAGTGTTACACAAGATCTGAGTTACATAGGGTCGGTTTCAAATCACATCGCTCGTGCTTAGAGCAGCATGCTAAGAACTGCATGCTGAGCTTTATGGTTTAAAACGATAGGTCTGAGGCATAGCTTTATTGCTCAGACATCATATGCTCGGGGTTAGAGCTGAGCATTAGTTTCAGACAACACCAGCTCGGGGTTGTGCTGAGACATACACGGGGTGGTTTAAGGCCATGAGTGTTTCGCCCAGCCATAATGCAGAGCTGAGGCATTGACCAGTCGTCTCACTGTCTTGGAACCGCTGTTAGTTTGATTTTGATATTTCTAGCTAGTTATATATGTTTAAACCTTTGAGCGCTCAGCTCAAGACTCAGTCACCTCATAATACGCCCGTATAAAAAATGCTCAAACGTATAGGGTTCTAGCACTAGGCTAAAACCAACGTCTTGATTTATTTGGAGGCTTGTCCGGGATATAATACTTAGGAGGTTTATACGGCTGAGACTCACTAGTTTCAAACATAATAGCTCATGATGGATCATGATAAATGAATATCGGCTGGCGAGCGCATTAGTTTGACTGGGACAGATCTCCAAGCATATGTTAATAAGAGAGAGAATGACTTTTTAGATAGGGAAGAGCGAATGTTGAGACCAGACGATGAGCGTCAGAGGCAAGATGATGAGAAGCTTTGTCAGGAGCTTGAGCGGAGAAAACAGCCATGTTCAAGTGTGAAGGGCGAAAGCGTGAGATCGCGTTGCTGAAGCTTCGTTCTGAGACAGGGATTTTGAAAGCTGAGCATAGCAGCAGGTCATTGCGCCCCAAGCTGCCGAAGTTTGAGGAACATAAAGATGACATGTACGCCTATAAAGAACGTTTTGAGCGCTTTGCCCGAATCCATGATTGGCGTGAGGACACATGTGCAGTTAATCAGTGCTCACTAGTGACAGGCAAATGTCTTGAGGTATACACCAGCATGCCCCCAGAACAAGCTCATGACTACCCAGCGTTGAAAAAGTCAGTGCTGAAACGCTATCAATTGACCGAAGAAGGATTCAGGTTAAATTTCTTGGCTGTAAGCCCGAGCATGTGGAGATTGTCAGTTCATGGCACGGTTGGTTCAATACTTTAGCCGATGGACAGAGATGGCCGAGATTGATGGCACGTTTGAAAGTTTAATAGATCTGTTTCTGAAAGAAAGAATGCTAAGGTCAAGGGCTGAGATCACACAGTTGGCTGAGTAGTACATTGAGGCTCATGGCGGCGCCATCACATCTAAAAAGATGACCAAGAAGACATGGGGACATATACCAAACCGTCTTATAAACTCAATGTTCTCCAAGCTTCAATCCCGCATACGGTTCAGCGACAAGATGCTCAGAAAAAGGTGCGTTTCATATGTAGACGATTTTGCCTGAGACTGTAGGCAAAACAGCTCAAGAAAGTGAGCGGGCAGCAGTTTGCTATGCAGAGCCAAGTAATGACGGTATAAAGTCATCATATCGTGGTTGGAAGCATGGCAATGCCTGGTCCCAACATCAGTCCCAAGACAAACACAGACCTATGTGCATGTCTGTCTCGGTGAATTAGAGCCCCATGATACAATATTGTATTAAAGACGGGGAGCTATATCTCGCCAACGGACAGTCGGTGCAAATTATTGTCAGTGGATGCACGATAGATACCCTAGAGGGTGAGCGAAACTTGAACCTACAGTATGACCATGTAGGCGCCATAGAGTTTAAAGTTTGCGAGATACAGGATGTGAGGTGGCTGCGGTCAGGAATGACTGAGAATCAAATGCTCGACGAGAGGTATGTCATGATAACCATTGATGGACAGGCAAAGATAGTCCCAGCAGCTCAAAAAGAGGTTGATACACCCTACCTCCAAGGTAAAGTTGAAGCCATGGTTGGTTATATGTACTGTCATGGAACATTACTGTGCGTTGCGGAATCTCATGACAAAGAGCTTGTTTCAACAGTAATAGCGCAATCTAACAGTTTATTCAATTAACAGTGTCAACTAGACTTACTTGGAACTATCCTTGAATCCTAGAAGAACATTACTACGGCGAAATTCGAATGGGAACGCATGAACCAAGACGATTGTTTATCCAGTGACATTTCCATTGAAGGGAAGTTAACTCCATTGTTCCCGCATAAGAATCACTTTCTCATCAAATGTGCACAAAATACGTTTGTCTTTTAAAATGTACATGATTATTTTTAGCACACAGTTATTCTCTGTACTGATATTATATAAATATTCCATTGTAATCTTCAAGTGTCAGCGCTCGTTGAAGTAGCTTGAAATATGGCGGTTCAGTAACTTACGGAACTATTTTTCACCATATTTCAAGCTGGCTGTTCATAAATGGGCAACATTTCTTAAAGATCTTTTCAGAAGTTAC
>JAULCE010701039.1:0-15578 GCA_032359355.1 Macoma nasuta | reverse complement strand
ACGCCTCTGGGGGTTGACACCGGCTTAGGGGCATTTATCACTCTTATCCCATCATCACCCCATCAGACGTACAGTGTAAATAAACGGTATCCCCGTCCGACTGCTCTACAAATCCAGTTGTAAAATATATGTAAAACAGAATTGTTAAAGACATGGACTGTTTTCGCAAAAACTGACTGTTTGAAGTCAAAAACACGTCACTGTCATTTTGTCAAATGGTTCTTATGTCTTTATGTACGAAATTGTCGGTGTTTTTTCTAAAACCGCGTCTGTATTATATAAGAAAAAGGCATATACGAGTTTACAGAATATATTCTTCATTCAGTAATATTACATTATTATCCATGTCCTTCCTCTTGGTATGTTTTTGAGAGAGAAAAAGTAGAAATTAGCTCGGTGCAATATAATGTCAACAAGTGTATCTAGTTTTTATTCGACAAATTAGTTAGTTATCTCTACAAGCCAAACCGCTATTTATTAATCTTGCTCGTAAAAGCCTTCTGCGATTGATTTGTTTGGGTAACTGTTTATAAAACCAATCATCGATAATAGCTGAAGTAGATTTAAGATAGTGATATCCAGACCAATCTAGATTGCTGAAAGCGATTTGCTTTGTAGCTCCAAATTGTTTTGTTAGGGAGAACTATGTTAATACATGTTAAAAAGTTGTTATAAAGTTATGATTATAAAATATTTTTTCCAGGTATGAGTAATTAGTCATTTATAACATCTACCAAAGTGGCAATAAAAAAGGTTGAAGAAAGCTGTTGAAAATTAGGCATGCAATTAATCTCAATTTCTTTGAAACCGTACCTTAGTTAAAATCTTGCTTCAAAATTTGTCAAATTTATCATTTTGAAAATTGACCGGAAACCAATTAACAAACTCCAGTATGTGTTATTTCAATCTCACCAATATATAAATAATAATCGGTAATAAATGGTGAACAAAATAAAAAGGAATGAGTTTCCGAGATTGAGTGATGTTAAAGACATTGTGAAGAAAGGGCAACTTGATGATCCTTTCCACACAATGTTTCTATAATATGATGCTGCATGTGCGCTAAAATGTATACCTCAGTACTTATAATAAATTACCTGCACTATTTGTTAAACTAAGGGTATAAAGATATCTGACATGGCATGAAAAGACATTTTCTATCGATTCTTGTATCGTTATAAAATGTGTTAATATATAAAGAATGACATGAAATAGAGACAAAGTATAAGAAACTAAAACAACTTCAGCAACAGTTCGTCAGATCAGATGTCTATAAAGGGAATGGGACTGAATAGTATTTCGTTTTAAAATAATAGATCGTTTAAGCAGGAGCCGTCTGATAGAGGTATATATATTTTTATATGCGTCCATATCTTACAGTAGATAGAAAGGTCTTGCAGGACACACCACATACAACACAAAACACCCACCCAATCAGGACAGTCACATACGCATATACACATACACACACACGTACACACGAGTCCAAACACACGCTACATAAAGAAGACACACATAGACAAAAACATACATAAATCTAGGGTGAAGATAGGAGTACCGCCTTGGAACGGTCAGTGGCAAACATGCCGCTGGGGTTTAAACCGGTTTAAGGGCGCCCAACCTCACTCTTATCCCATCAACACCCCATTAGACGTACAGTGTAAATAAAACGGTATCCCCGTCCGACTGCTCCACAACATCAGTGATCCAGCAAATCCAGTTGTAACTTACAAGTAAAACATAGTCATATTAAAAACATGCTGTATTCGCCGGTCATCAAATCCTGTTGTCATGATTTATATAAGGGGAAGTTTTTTCTTCTAAAATTTCCAAGCTCACGATGATAGGTGTCACCTTGTGAATGGCACAGTTAATAGACAGTATGCTTTTATTAAATATAAGGTGAACATTAATTGCTCTTGACAAGGATACATTAGACTTTAAAGTATTCCTTTCATTTACGATGCCGTCTGAAAGTGTCAATTCAAGTCGTGTGGGGATATGTGTCTTGGAGAAGTCAGCAGTTGTTTTTAAATAGCTGATATTGTCTTATCTTTACTTGTAAGAATCTAAAAGTGTAAAAACTGTTTAGCCAAGTATATCTGAACTTGCGTCTAGTTAACCAGTAAGACGTAATTTCTATCCTTAGTATCATACATTAAATGAAATAAACTTATTTCAGTTATCAAGTTTAATTTTTCACAAATGTTAAAGAGAATATGTTGATATATCATTGATACTTTAAGTTATATACCTATGCATCTGAAAGCGACGCGCATCGGACCCTCCAATATCTTATATTATGGATATGTTTTGGCTTATACCTATAACATCAGCCTCATCAATCGTGATTGTAGGAAACTATCAAATTACCTTATAATGTACGAACACTGTGATATCGGTTCATAGTTTTATTCTTTATGCGGCTAAAATGACAAAATACTAATCTGATGTTCCGTAAGAAAGTAAGAAAGGAAAGTACAGCATGGACACTAACTATTCATTTAATGACCTAAAACAAGCTTGAACGTAACTTTTCTTTGGCGATGTTATTGAAATGTTTTTTATCAATATCAAGAAAAACCGTGATCTGGTAATTCTCTTTTTAATCTTTACATTCCAAATTCCTATACGTGGTCATTTCATTTGATAAAACATGTAAGCGATATCTGTTGATAACGTCATGCCGTCAATTCGTGACGTTATCACTATACATACTTTGTCAACTGCTGTCGGTACCTTACAAGCGCCATCGTAAACTCCAATTCAGACGTAAGCTTGATATGGTCTGATCAGTGACACTATCTTTTGGCGACGTATTTCATTCCTGTATTCACAGTGACAATCTTTTACATTCATTACACTATGTTAACTCTTATCCAGCTTTTCACGTCTAGAGTAATAAGTTATATTATTGCACATAGTTTTGATCCAGATCTAAAGCTAATTAACTCGCTGGCATTGACGTAATGCTTCATATCACATTGTACTACACGAACAACTACGTTAAATGTCGTAGCTTTACTTAAGCTTGTTAGTATGCTCAAACACCTAACCAGGGACCCTTTACGATAGCATGATGTTTTCATGACGTAGGTATTTAATTCACAGTTTTAGGGCCAACACGTATTCTAAACATGGCCCCCAGCGGCATGTTTGCCACTGACCGTTCCAAGGCGGTACTCCTATCTTCACCTTAGATTTATGTATGTTTGTGTCCATGTGTGTCTTCTTTATGTAGCGTGTGTTTGGACTCGTGTGTACGTGTGTGTGGATGTGTGTATGCGTGTGTGACTGTGCTGATTGGGTGGCTGTTTTGTGTTGTATGTGGTGTGTCCTGCAAGACATTTCTATCTACTTTTGCATGTCAAAAATAATGGGGACACACATTTATACAAAGGGTTCCACGTGTTTAGCTTACAAATTACGATTATTTGTTATCTGTGCGTTGACTTAACGTGAATTCTTTGTAGGCATCAATTCACGAGAATAACTTTGAACTTTATAATTACTCGATACAAACCGTTTGTATCGAGTAATTATAAAGAATAGGTTTCACAACTTCGACAAGATTCCACAAAACAATATCATTAATATTTGGGGTTGTTTTGAGATTATGTTCGATAAAAGGATTAACCCGTTCACTGCTCATACCCCGAGTGTAGTAATATACGCAAACAGCTTAGATCCGAATAAGACGCCGAGTTACTCGGCGTCTCATTTGGATTCAAGCTGTTTAACACTCGGCCAATATTTTTACCAAAGGTCGAGGGAGAGTGTTAAGTCTAAACCGGAAGTAGAGCAAATATCGCGCATGTGCACTACCTGCCTGGCAATGAAGGCGTTAATACGACTTAATCGAATTCGAGATAACGTCGTTAGAATATATTGAATGGAGATGTGCAATCAGTTGACTCGTTATTTGTGATGCATATAATGATTCATCGTTCAGCAACTACGTGTGCAGATAGCATCACAGAGAACATACCATGCAGTAAGCTTGCAGATGCGGTTTCCTGATCTAGTCCGATTGTATAATAAAACAGCGAGCGTTGCCCTCAGAAAAATTCCAAAGTGGCTGCTTATCTATTATCACTAAGTGGGAAGGTACAAATTGTCTGATATGTTTTAATCTTTAGTACGCGGAGCTAATGTTCGTCTGTAGAAAGTTATACATTTCTTCCATTTATTCGAGCAAAATAACCTGCATGTCCAAATGGTTGCTTTAACGATGCGCTTTTTCTTATCTGGATCCAAACTTGTTGAAAGAAATACGAATACACTCGAAGAAAGTCAAGGGTTTCGAAGTGTATGACGACGTAAATAATCCATCAATTTGAAAGGTTGGTATTAAGGGTCAGACCCTAATTCCGCGTTTCGCGACTATAGCCATGCATTTTATTAGTTGATTCCAAATTTACGACGAATAACTCCGGGTCCAAGTTTTTAAAAATAATTTGAAAAGATAACGCAAGATGCCCAGGCATATGCTTTATATAAGATTTCTTTTTTTGTAAATGATACACATTTTGACACCCCTGTAGAAGATTATCTTTGAAAACCTTCTGGAAAACAGACATTTGCTCCTACTGAGCTAATTCTCAATTTTCCATAACGTTTTCGGAACTACTCAAAATTGGCGTTTTTATTTCTCGTTCTCGTAGAAAGTATTTGGGACAAGTCGACGATACTGCTTCCGCTATTGTACAGCGTCTAATGTTATTCTTTGTGCAATGTAATTTGACTGTTTCCCGGCCTGTTTTATAGAAATATTTCTTCCAGTGTTAATTATTTAATTTGCCCACATTGTTCATATCCTTGCAGTAGATTATGCATGTTCAAGTGAAACATGCTTGTAGTATCAACCTCCCTTATGGACAGTGAATTTGGCTTTAAATGAGGAAACTGTTCTGAGCTCCTTGTTTCTCGCTAATGGCTTACAGTCTTGCAACACACTTTGTGCTGCATCCATGTTTTGTAAAGTCGACTGCAGATGGATAACATCGGTTTCAACTGTTTGTTACAGTCAGTTTTATAAATGAAAGCTGAGGTTTCTGACTTAACATTACACGAAGGAGATATTAATAGCGACGTTTATGAAGTGTTCTCACATGAAAATGTTGGCAGCTCTACAGATACAAAATTGATATGATATTAATGCACTGATAACTTATAACTAGAGACATAGGTTAAACCACGAATAAAACCACATTGCAACACACCAGCTGATGCGTTTCAAACATCATAGATGTCTTAGTCAATGTCCTCGCTTTTTGCTGACGTTAAGTACGTTCGATAAGCATACTGTAGCGTAGCCCTTAGACGAACACCACGTTTACCACGCGCTTTTTATAACATTCTGCAGATGTTAGACGAATAAGGATCGTTGTTACTTCGGAGAAAATAAACCACCGACTCATACGTATATTATAAGAATGAAACCGGATTAAAACATGAATTACACCAGAGTTCGAGATAAGATGAATATTTGACTTCGTTACTTCATTATCTCTTTTCCAAACTTCAGAATGTGACTTGAAATTTTTATTCCGATATGGACACTTGAAGTGATTGTTTCGACGACTCAATAAATCGTTCTAGGTTTAGAATTCAAACAGACGAGAACTTGAGCAGTCGACATAATAGTATTTAACAAATAACATGATTTTATATTGAAACAACATTTATAATGAAGCGTGTACCTGATTAATCAGGTACACGCTTTATAATAGATATGGTTTCAATTTAAAGTTTTGCTATTTGTTAACTACTGTTATATTGAAATTTAAAAAATGGCATGTATTGTGCACAGGAAAATGTCAAAATTAGCACACTACTTATCAGTTTACAATTTGAAGTTCTGGAAATATGCCAGCGTAAAACAAGAAGAAAAAACAGTCCATATATTATACATACAATTCAGAAAAGCATGCCGTCTCCACTTTTTTAGCAATAGTATTGCTTTAAAAAGTGTGAATATCAGAACACAAAATGAAAGTTAGGAGGTTTCTGTGCTTTAATCAGTGATACATAGTTTGATAATCCTTCTTATCACTGTTAAACACTACAGATTTTTCCGATTGAAAGTTTTTTAGAATACTTACAATTTTCATGGAAACTTATTATTGATGCTGTTGATATAACCATATACTCCAATAATCGCCTTTTAGCACCAATTAAGTAGCAAGCATTCTGGAAAATGAAGCATTTACTCATCCCTACATTGTTTTCAAAGCAATTCATAAATTATATTCCTTTTGCCAATCAATAGGCAAACGATAGGTCTTAAAATAGCACGTAGATGAACTGGTTAATTTAATAGACCAGAAAATTTAGTTCATTAAGCATAAACATATGTCGAGTACAATGTTATTAGGGAGATTTAGTGTCAAAAATGATTGTATTAACTGCAACAATTTACTTTCTCCCACCTGTTCCATCTAGGCACATTAAGTACTTTTACGCCATCTCTTAGTGCGTCAATAGAAACGACGTTGCTTTACCACTTCCTCCACAAGCTATATTGGATTTAAACTCATGAATAATATGAAATCTATGCAAAAAGAAAAAGTCTCGAAATCATTGTAGGAAATGAAGCATTTTCATTATGAGCAAATGCTCTATTTCCTACCATGTTTTCAATTGCTCTCAGTTACTTTTGTGGACCGTTTTATCACAGAACATTACTAAAATACAAGAAGTACAGTAACACACAACAGCTTATTACAGTTGAACTCACTTTTTCGAAGTTTTTTATTAGTTCGAATTAAACCAAAACTAGACCCGTCCGATTCGTGTCCGGTTCGGTTTCGATTCCGATTTTCCGTACAGTACGCCTATAAGCTTGATTTTACTTCGAGGGTGTGTTTATGATAACGCGTGTGCTCTGAAATATACTCCTTGTATGTACATCCAGAGAACTATGTTTTAGGTTTTCTTTCATTTAAAAACATATCAGTACAAGGCATGTACCGTCGGTTTTTAAAGAAAAGCTCATATGCATCATTTCGGAAAATATGTATTAACGTCATTTGGGGAAAATTCATCGATATTCTATAGAAGCAGGTAACTGCCTTTTCGACAAATAACACTTAAAACGTTTTAGAAGAAAATGGCATGCACCTGGTTTTAGAAGGAGCCCAACTATTAATTGAAAAATAACACGCAGGTGATTTTACACCACTTCCTTTGCGTTCAACAATTTAACAAATACATTCGTCTAGAGAATACCTGTTGTTGTTAGCTTAAAACATTTGTTTGCCCAAAGGTGACTCCATTTTGACACTTTTTCTTTCATCAGTCCAATTTTATAGGCCTTATATTGAAGTCGGAAACCAGACGCGATTCAGACGTGCCTGTGTTTACAAAAGTTTGATGTGATTATATGCTGTTTGTTCTGTAATTCTATAAAACAGTGCTTGATAAATCCTGAAATAACGCAAGTGATGGCCGCGTACATATAAATAGACCTAAGAAAACTGGTGTTCTTCTCACATAATTATCCCGTATTAGTTTTTTTATTATATAATCAAATTGACTGTCGTTATGCAGACCAAAACAGGACTTAAATGCGCCGTTATGGTTTAAGTGTTGAAGGATTTAATCTACTAACATTGTCTCAATGAATGGGAACACCAATATCATAGTACATATTTGACATTCATGAATATTTAAGGTAACTGCAAGACTTGGTTTCTTTATCCTCCATGACTGGGCTTTTATATTTTAAGGCAAACATGTATGTATCGTAAATGATATTTTTTAAGCAAAGTTTAATATATTTTCACAATACTCTATTATCTAATTACTCGTAAGAATCGCCCCTTTAAGGATATTTAAACATCTGGTCACACCACAATTCTTAGTGGAGGAAAAGGGATTTTAGTATTTTATATCGCATATTACCTGCAGCTCTGTAGTGTACATGATCAAATGGCGCAATGAACAGACAACAGTTAATCTGCGACATTATTCGTACAGTTTGCCAATTTATTTTAAAATCCAAATTTAGAATTGATCTCATCCGCACTTTATGGGTCAACGTACATTAGCTATGATAAATTTATGATCCCTCACACATGTATGTTATATTCAAAGCATAAAGGAGAAAATATGTCAAACCTTTAACTATAGCCAATGATGTTATGACATTTAACTAACAGTTGCTTATATATTTGTAGCATGTCACAAGTTCCCTCACTTACATAATAGCACGTTTACCTTTTAAATATTTAACAAAGAATGTTGTATTTTTTTAAAATGCCAAACTACAACAATTAGCATTTTTACGTGACATTATGCATAGAACATATCAGTGAAATAGACAAGGAAGGGCAAGTTAACCTTAAATCAACGAGTTAAACTTCAACAGCAGAAATATTGTGTTTTGAAAATTTGACCTTGAAGATTGTCTCATTTCCGAAACCTGACATTTCTGTCTGTGAAGCTTAATTCATGAATTTTAATGAACTTGCCCTTCCTTGTTCATAACTCTGATATGTTCTATGCATAATGTCACGTAGAAGTGCCAAATGCAGTTTGGCATTTTCAAAAACGAACTACAATTTATGTTCAATAATGAAAAAGTAAACAAGCCATTGCGTGATTTAGAGAATTTGTGACATGCTGCAAAATGTTAGAAAGTGATAGCTTAATGCCATTTCATCAAAAACTAGTGACTGTTTTTACATTTTTATCCTTAATGGTTTAAAAATAACAACTACATTTATGTATTATGGATCATACATTTCTCATGGCTAAGGTACCATGAACTTTAATTTAACATATAAACTGAAAACAGAAGTGAGAATAATGTTTGATATATGACCAATGATTAATTCGTGACATGTAACCGTTTCAGAAACTTCTGTATATTAACTTATTATTAAAACAGTGAATAAGAATGAATGAAAACAGCTTCAAAACTAACAGATAGACATTTACTGATGCTGGACGAGGTTCAGCGGCCCATTACGTCTTTAGTGGAGGAGTTTAAGGTGGCAAAGGCAATACTCTAACTGATCCTTTTATGCTGCTTATAACAGACTGCTTCATCAACACATGATTGGAACCAATTATATGAAGGACAAGGGCTAGGAATGAAAAAAAAACGTGAAAGCTGGTAAACGAATGACATTCGTAAAAGAATAACTATGATACAGCAGGAGCTCGAAAAAAAGAAGAGGAAACCAGGACTACACATATGGTTCAAATGGGAATGCAAGGCAGAAACACACGTTTGCCTGTACCTGAGTGTAAACTGACATGGACACAGAGGTGGCAATTAGTGCCAGTCAGATTATTGAGTTTTCTACGAAGACGTTTGTATGATTTGCTACCACTGTAGCGAACCTGCATCGCTTGAAGATAGTTGAAGAATGTGTGGTAAAAGAGGTACCTGCGATTGTATCGGAGTTCACCATGTAGCATTTTTATAAGTAAGTTACAGATGGCGCCAAGATAGGATGTTGCACCAACTTACACAAAACCTTGACCAGGAAAGGAGGAAATAAGTACAACAAAGCCAGCCTCAATACCTTTTGCGAAGGAAGGACAGTCGACAAAGCCACTAGTATCGCAATGAATGAATATTCTCGGTATTTTACAAGCATGGAGAGTGTGTGGACCTTAAGAAGACCATAATTTCCCAAACGTGGTAAATATTAAACTGTTAAATATTGGGGTTTATTCCAATCAAAGCAATACAATCAAAGCGATAGAACTCACTGTCCTGTGGGAAAATATATGTGAGGAGGCATATGTATGGAAGGCTGAGAAGTATGTGTAGCTAATGGAAAAATCGCATCGCTTGCACTTGAGTAAAACGTTCTTTTATATTTATGTAACAAAAACTTGCTTTGGTAATGTCATTTGTCATTGTATTTATTATAGTAATTATCTCAACCTCCTACCGTTTTCATGGTTACATACAGTAGGTTGCACTGTTGTAATGTAATACAAACTAGCTTACATTTGATAGTACTGAGGTCGACGCAGTACCTTTCAATTCTTAAATGTTCTGGGAAAATCCATTTGAGATTAAAATGTCATGAACATTTGAAGTTAATGTTTCACATACCTTTGATTTTTTTTCCGGGAAGATTTTCAATAGAGGAAATGGAGAAGAGCAGCAACATAAGGTTATTGTATGATACCAGTTCGACCATCTATCCAGGCTCTGCGATGGTTTCTGTTTGTACAAATACCAAATATTTCAAATGGACGGTCTTAACTAGTTTTGGATCAATAATGTTAACGATTTAAAATAACAGAAACAAAAATCAACTAAACTTTGTTTTTCTGACATCCTTATACCCTGAAAAAGTTTTGTTATACATGAGATACAAATGACGTCTCTGATCAGACGTCACCTTTCAAGACAGTAGCCGATCTGGGCCTACAATATTTTAAAGTATCAACTTAAGTCGCTTATGGTGGTGGAAGATAAAATGTTTTAACCATCAGTGTCTTTCTTATTCTAGAAAATTAAGTGCGTGTCTCAGCTGAATATAACTCGGAACCCATTGAACCCAAGGTATATCAAAGCAAAAATGAGCAACCCAATCAACTTGCATAGCTAGATTAAGATAGTTTGTGTATACAAGGCCGGAACTGGCTCAACTTAATATAGATACAGATAACAATTTGCTGGCGTTCAAAATTTATATAGTTTATTCGAAAACTTGGATACAGGCTTATGTATAGTAGTCACAAAACGCATTTGAAATCGAACGATTACTTTATGTGAGTATGTAATAAAGCATGGGATCAGATTATGAGAACATATGGTCCGTCTGATGGATTGCAAGATGTAAGAAGAACAAACTGCGGCGAATGGTGCAAAGATTGCATCGCGTGTTTCACTCATCTGTAGATAAGGAACACGCCAGGAAGTTGCGGCCTTCTAATCCAACATGATTGCAATAAACCTGATAAGGACGTCTGAATTGCCTAATTCGTCTTTAACCCTTTCCTCCACAAGCTATTTATAGTCTAATCTACAAAGAAACAATCTGATGAAAACAGGAGAACTAAGAAGAAACATGCCATTATTAATTTATGTTGAAATCATTTCTCGGTACGAGCAAAGACGCTATTTTATACAATGTTTTCATTATCTATCAGCTACAGAGGCGCTAAATGGAGATTCTGTTGAGTTAAGGGATAACATGCCAAGCAAGTGGTCGTCTACAAAAGGTTTCGATTGCAGTTAATTTTGAAGTAAGATGTTCTGCAATATCTTTGAAAATGTATTTAGGTTGCCACATGTTTGGATAGTCGGTGGCTAAACTGGCTTCAAGCGCTTGGCATGATCGAACGATTCGCATAATGCATGCACAAGGTAAACTATCAACTTTGAGAGCATTTCTTGAAATATAAAATCCATTTTTACATAATAAAATCCTACTTTGTATCTATCGACTATAGAAAACATTGCTGGCATTGGAGCATTTGCTCCTTCTAAGTTATCAAAATATTTCAAATATGACTCTACATACCTAGATAGACATTCTATGTATTCAATATTTTCTTTGGTGATGTCTTCAAGCAATGAGGTAATGGGCTGAATGTCCGTGCTCATAAAACATTGTCTGTTGATTTATAACATTATGCTTCTTTTCCCCATGACGTTATATGCTTTTCAGACTATTCACAGTTTGATTATATGACGAAAATATCAACAAACTAGAACCGCTATTTCCCATAACCTTGTTAGCTATAATTTGCTTCAGAGGTGTCACAATGCGTACCTTTGGAGTAAAGGATTCAGTCAGTGTCCCAGGAAAATTGGCTTTTATTTCCAAACTTGAAAGAAAACGTCTGATCTTTGTATTGTGCCCGTTCTGTCATGACCTTGATGGCTGTTCATCTGTTACTCTTGACTTCAGAAACGTAATTGTGTGCATTGATGATCGGCGAAAAATGTAAAATATTTGCCATCACTGATTTTGTGGAGTAGTCGGACTGGCAAGGATAACAATCATTTATACTGTACGTCTGAGGGGCTGATGATGGAATAAAAGAGAGGTTGGGAGCCCTTAATTTCGGTTTAAACTCCCTAATGGTGTGGTTGACGGTTCCAAGGCGGTTATTCTGTTATCACCCTAGTTTTATGTCAGTTATCTGTCCTTTTGTGACTTCTATATGTTGCGTATGTTTGGTCTCGCATGTTTGTGTGTGTATGTGCGTGTTTATTGCTGTGAGTGTGCTGACAAAAGTCTTGTTTTTTCTGTTCAGTCCGGGTGACTGTATGTTTGAATATGGTGTGTCATGCAAGACCTTCTCTACGGTGTTATTTTCTTTAATATGAATAAAGTTCACGATAATGTAATGTTTAGGAACCTATGTATGTTCGCTTGAAAAGAATCTCGGAAGATGCGAAAATTTGGTTTTACCCAGGTACCACGCTTAAGCACGAAGGTACAGTCCGATCAACAGTAATTAACCCTTTCCTTTACTTTAAAGTGTATGTTTTTCCGCAAGGTAAAAACCTGATTTGTGTCGAGGAAAGGGTTAGCCGGACGACGCGATATAATAATTTGAATAACCGTTAACTCTTTCACCGCCACAGTCGCCTAAATGCGCCAATGAAATTAGTGCAGCCCAAGATCTGACGCCGCCTTATAAGGCGGCGTCTGATCTGGGACTTCACTTTTTTGCAACAAATTTTAGTCCCGGGTTAACATTTTCTCTTAAAATAGTCCCAATCGACAGTTTTAGACTTGGCGCCGAAATAGTTAAAGCGACGAAAATACACTCTCCTATGTTTATTATACAGTACGGAAACTACAAATGTAATACAATTGAAACCAGAATCAAAACCAAACCGGAACAGAATTGAAGACGAATCGAATTAGCTTGCCTGTTCTAGGAGGATAAGACTTACACTTCGGTTAGAAACTCTCAAAATCCATACGATGCGCTTTATAAATGGCATATTGTGGTTTCGTACAGTTTAAATCAGTATGTACATGTGTACGCAATATTAATCTGCATCCAAACCGGAGCAAAGCCAGTAATAATTGGATTACAGGAACTCTACATATGCACTTTTAGAATATAAACACAGTGTGGAAACTTATTAGACTGCTTTGTTTTGTTTTTTTTTCATTTGATTTTTTTTGTTCCGTTTTACGTCGCTTCGGCAGCATTTCAGTCAATTGCACAATCTAGTTAGCTGTGCAATGAGCTGAAAATGATACTTTAACGAACCGGTTGCCGACAAAACATGCAAACATAAGAGGGAAAAACGATTCGTGGGAGATACGTCATATCTATAGCAGCCAACCGCACAGGTATTTCTGTTATGATTTAATGCATTTCAGAACAGCTAGGCTTATTCCAAAAAATCTATGGGAGATAAAATATATCTGGCGTATTTGATAATAGCTGACATTTTTACGCCACAATATGTTTAGAGTTTGTAGGATCTGACATATTCTACAGTGTAAAGGCATTATTCCATGATAATTATTGTTAGACAGGCTTTAGAGATTTGGGTAAGCAAAGGAAAAGAATGTCAGTGATAATGAACATTAATTTTTATTTGCACATACAGAGCGAAACCTAATTAAATTGAGCCCGGGATGGAAACTAAGTATCTTCGGTATAATCGTTTTCGAAGTGATTGCCTTGCCAACGAACCGGTACCAAAATTAGCAAAAACGGGCACGATGCATTTTATAAACCAAATGATACAATTTTAAATCGCATGATGCATTTTATTAAATGATTGGACTTGATTGGTTTGAACCGGTTTGTACTAAGCATCTAAACGCAACTGAACCCGCAGCGAACCGCAGTGTAACTTGTAAAAATCATCAATTTTTATGTTTCAGTACTATGTGTATAAATCATGCATCTACTGAGTAGCTTAGTTAAGTATCTTCTTTAACAATGCTGATGTCCTCTTTAATGTTAAATAAGTGTTACGTTTGTCCGGAGTCCTCTCATTCGCAAAATAGTTTCATTGACTATGGTATATTTGATGAATAATCAGGTTGACCTACACTAAGATGTTAATGATATTTCAGTTTACCTTTATCCTGCCAATCGCGATCGCAGTATTATCGTTTATTAGCTTGGAACCGAGTAAAACGGCGTCTGATCTGGATCCAAGATTGTTAACTCTCTAACAACGGTTTAACCGAAGTTCAAGAGATTCGACCAAGGTTCAGTACATAAACGGACGAGACGTTCAGCAGAGGATAAGAGTTAAAATGAATGTGTAGCATTTCATTTGTGTTCAATGTTGTTTTTTATGTAAAAGCTAATCACTTCGTACTGTATTAAATACGTATAAATAATGAATAATCGTTTATGATCCTATGTTAGTTCACTTTGTGATATAAGCGCATCTGTTAGAAATACCAACACATGAAACATATTTAGCATAAAGCTACACGTTATCTATTGAATATAAAGATAAGTGTTTATGTTATGCATAAGCTCAAACATATGTTCTGGGAATGATGATTTATAGGATTTAGTGTCAATTAAATTCCAGTATTTTGAGCATCTATTTTGGAGATCTTGTTAAGTGTACTTTAAACCGAGTATGTATTACTCTCTTGACGTCATCTACCGAAACCAAGCTATACTCAGAACAAGTACATTACTATATTATTTACTCATATAGTCGAGCGCCGTTATGATAATGTGCAACTAACAGTTATTGAAAACAGTATAGGATATGGAGCGGAACATTTCCTAGTTACAAGCAAATCCATTGTTTTCTATAATGATTGCAAAACAATTAAAAAACGGGATTTTACTTTTCCTAGGTTTCCATAGTTTTCATCAGATTCTTTCATTGTGGGCAAATCTAGAAATGACATGTGGGGAAAAGTTATAAAAATACTTAAATGTCGCGGTTACCAAATAGATTCTAGTGACCAAATGGCAATCGTGGTTTTTTTATACAAGCAACGTAACTCGTCGAATTATGTCGTTGCTTTTTCTAGTTCTACATAATTGTCTGCTATTAAAATTGTTTATATAAAACACATATGTGTCCGCTTTGTACAAATTTAATATCAGATTATATCTTATTATTTTCCTATCGAAATCGGTGTCATTAGTAAGACGTATTGACATGTTGGCGGATCATTAAGTTACCTTTTGATCCTGCAGAATCAGTTTTGTTCAAGCTAAGGTCGCAAAATCTTCGCTGAACATAGAATAGTGTGTGAAAATAGTTAAGTGTACAACAACCAATAACGATGGTTGGGAGGTGTTCTTGGCAAATTTGCACTTACGTGTTTGTTGAAAAAACAATCGATGCTCATCCAAAAGCTTGCGCCCATCGAATTAGTTTCTAGAAGAAATAAATGCCAATATGAAATTGTTTGAAACACATTTTTGGAAATGTAACACCTATTTAACACGATAAACGACATAATTTCCAAACATGTTTTAAAACATCATCTGTTACAAGGGCCTGCATCAAAAGACCTCTCTACATTCTTAGATTTGCATCATTCATTATTTTGATTCTGAGTGTGTGTGTGTGTCTTAAGAGCTTTTGTGGAAAAATTCATTACGTTGTATGTCGGATTGAAACTTCGACATTTATGCTA
>JAULCE010699928.1:2019-15582 GCA_032359355.1 Macoma nasuta | reverse complement strand
TCAGACGCCGAGTTACTCGGCGTCTGATCTGGATCCAAGCTGTTTGAATATTCACCTTAGTCGCGAATAGCAGGCGATGGATTAACACACCTCTAGTCGCTTAGTTTTAATATTAACGCTTTACTCCGTATGATATTTAAGATGTAGCCACAGGGAAAACATCTGATGAAAAGGATGAATATATAAAAAAATAAAGAAAAGCGTCATTTTTCTAATTTGCATCTGAAATATGAAGGCAAAGGAGCATACCTTCAATAGTCATTTACACCAGGGGCACACACACAAGTGTTTCTGGGGAGGAAAGGTTTCAAAACACTTTAAGTCTATAAAGTTCTTGTGGAATGAAAATCTGTATCAAATTGGTAGGATTATAGATGAGGCTTTTGTTGCTATAGAACTGCAGTTTTGTCTGCCAGATAAAAACACAAGTCAACCCTTTCCTAAACAAGCGCGCGTTTAGCGCATCTATAACTGGTTAACTTCATAAAATCATGAATTAGGTAAATGTTTCTAAAGGGTGTAAATACTTACATTCATGCACTGTGACAATATACTTGAGATGAAGTTAAAAAACTAGACGTACTTTTTATTAGTTTTAAAAATGGGGTTAGAAAATGTGTCTTTTAGTTGACTTAACCCGTAACCGCTTAAATGCGCCGTTGAAAACAGTGCCGTCCCAGATCAAACGCCGCCTTAAAATGCGGCGTCTGATCTGGGACAGCACTATTTCGCAACAAATTGTCTATTCCCGTGTGAACATTTTTGGAATAGACAATTTTTATCTAATCGTCTCTGTACTGTGATTTATTTCGTTGAAATATTTTATCTTAAACTAGTCCCAACAGGCAATTTAAAAGTTGGCGCTAGAAGGGTAGAGGTTAATAATTTCCCAAGGAGCTTGCTGAATATGACCCCTGATCTGCGTATACACTGTTTGCTACGAACGTATACGAACAAGCTATGCGCTCATCAAGCATACAGATCAGTCGGATGTTAGATAACACGGTTGGCGTTTATTTTGGATAATTCCATTAGGTTTAATGCTAGTATTTCTGATACAGGATAAATAAAACCCAGATCAATGTCAGCGACCGTCTAGACGAATATCCCATAAGACAAGTTTTAGTATTGCTATTCATACGACAAATAGAGCAGCCCTTGTACTCAGCCTCCGGAGTTAAATACAACAATTTAGGTCGATATTTCAAGAAGGTTAACGAAAGCGGGTATTGGTCTGGCTTCCAGTAAACGTCTGAAGCTGGGCTCATGTTCAGATATCGACCTTGAATTTATTGTCATAAAGCATAACGTTTGACTGCCAGTGAAAAGTGGAAATCAGTTTTAACTGAAACTCACAATTTTAGTGCAGTGAGAAAAATAAATTAACGGATAATCCAATTTTGAACAAATGAGATAGAGCAAGATCGCGGCTTAATATGTTTAGCAAACGTATGTCCTGTTCGTAACTTACACCAAGTAGTTTCCATGTCATTGCACAAATTGACGCTCGTTCAAAGCTTATGAATAAAACAACGCAAACCGCTTTAGAATGGAAATATCCAAGAGACGATATAATTGCTAATCGGTAATTTCAATAATTATTATCTAATTATGTATAGAAACATGAAGTAATTTTAATAGTTTCCTTAATTAACAATACCTCGTCCTATATATCAAAAGCTTTCAGAATTACCTTTAAGGGCGGTTTTTGATGTTCAATGGTCACATTAGGCGACACAATATAGCAAGATGAGTAAATAAAATCGGGAAACCGCATCAAATATATTTGTTATATATTACGAGGGCCCGAAAAGCTTATTTTGACTGATGGGAAACATAAAGTCTCTTGAGAAATCAACAAGGGTGGCAAGTATGTGAGTTTCATTTAGCACTTTAATACATACGTTATTTTTTATTCATCTACAATGTAAGTGTATATGATGAATGTGAAGATTAACTGTGATACAAGAAAGCACCAATTTTGAAAACATTGGGGGGAAATCGAGCATTCGCTCATCCTGAGCAAATGCTCATATTTCAAAATGTTTTCATTAGTCATCTGCTACATAGACGTCATAATGCGTATTTTTCGTGAAAGTGTAAAGGGAAATATAAAATTAATCAACAAAGCAACATTTGGTGACAATAGCAGGCTGACGTAATAACAAAATACGGCAGTGGGGTTACAAAAAAAGATGTGGATATATAGCAAAGTTTAGTATCGCTTATTTCTTTTGTAGCAAGTAAGAAGTTTTATAACAAACATCTGAGAAACGAGTAATATGTACTAATCCCCTAGAAGTAGCTAGGTCAGCTTTAATATTATTAACATATCAGTGGTTCTTCTAAAAACGCAATGTGCTATTTCGGCAATTGACACTTACAAGGTTTTGGAAAAAATCATGGATATAATTAAAGCAAACACTAGCATTTTAGCAAATTGCACAAGGGGAAATGGGCCATTTTGATCGAAGAGGGCACAGGCGTGGATCTAGAACAACTATAGAGTAGCTTGGCGTCTGATCCGGCTCGACACTGGTTGACATTATGGGTCTTAAACGTTCAAACCTAATGACACCATGCTATATTTGCATATGATTTGAAGTCTGTGATTCAATTAAGCGTTTAAAGGCGTTAGTGGCAGTCAGGGTGATGTTTTCCTAAATGATAGATTTTGTTTAAACTTTATAGTTTAAACATATTTTATTATTCATATAATACAATAATGGGATTGGGCCACAAGTTCTCGCAACTTAGAAATCGGCCCGTCCCCTAGAAAGTAACACATAACAATTACAATGACTACACATGACAAATTAAAGTACATTTTACGTAAAATTAAACTAATTCCAATAATAATAATAATAATAATAATAATGATAATAATGATAATAATAATAAGAAGAAGAAGAAATAGAAGAAGAAGAATGAAAATAACAAGAAGTAGAAGAGAAAATAAAATAAAGAAGAAGAAGAAGAATATCTACTCTCCGTAAAAATCAGATTTCTATTTTGTTTTCTCTAATTGCCGGTAATTTCTCATAAATAATTGTAAGTACAGTTATTAGTAAAATTAACAATTTGAAACAAATCGGTTTGTTGACTTTATGTATATATGGACTGCTGTAAAAATTTCGCTGTTGTCTTCAACTGATATTGTTTGATTGCCAAATAGTAGAGTGTTGGTATTTAAAGGATGAAATTTTATTGTGGCATTAAATAAAGTTAATCGTTGTGTCTCAAAGTGTTTACATTTGAAAAAGTAATGCTCAGCATCCTCTATATCATTGGAACATGAACAGAACGGATTCAGATTTAAATGATTTTTAAACAAGTCGTTTTTTAGGTTACTACAATTATTTCGTATTCGAGCGTGTAAAACAGACACATATCTTTGGCCATAGTTAAAAAACAATGGAGGGTTTACATTTGAAGTTTTGGTCATCGACTTGAAGCTTGAGAGTGTATCTACTTCTTTAATTTTATTTGGCAAACTGTTCCAGAGTGAAATAGAAGAGGGGATGCATGATCTACGACTTATTTCTGTTCGGGCGTATGGTAAAGATATATCCTGACTGTTCCTTAAAGGATATGTACTTAGTTCTTGTACCAATGGAGGTATAAGATCTGATATATAAGATGGGGCTAGGTTATGGCTGGCTTTGTACATAAACAATAGTTTCTGCTGGCCTCGCCTTTCTGATAAAGAGTCCCATCCACACTCGCGATACAGGTTTTGTAGTGAAACAGATCTGGTTAGACCAGTCACAATTCGAGCAGCCTCATTCTGTATCTTTTCTAATAAACACGAATTATAGTCGGAACAGCCATCCCAAACTATTGAACTATATTCAAGGACGGGACGCAGATACGATATATAAATTTGATTTAGAGCCATTCTACTCACATTATATTTTATCTTTCTCATGATTCCAAGAATTTTAGATGCAGATTTTAGCATTGTCTGGATATGTTCATTCCAACTACCATTGTTACTCAGTGTGACACCAAGGTGTTTATGGTTGTCTACAAAATTAATAGGAACATTATCAAATAATAAATTTGGCAAAACTTCAGTGTTTCTTAAAGTAAATAAAATTGCCTCAGTCTTGTTAGGGTTAAATTTAACAAGCCATTGGCGAGCCCAGGCAGATATTATAATCAGATCATGGTTAATTATCCCTTCAAGGTCATTAATTGAAGATGATGAACAGTATAAAGAACTATCATCGGCATATAAACGTGTCAGACTAAGTAAGGATTCTGTTATATCGTTTACGTATACAAGAAATAAAAGCGGTCCTAAGACCGAGCCCTGAGGCACGCCCGCATTTGTAGATTTTACAGTTGAAGTTGATGAACAAATAACGACCTTTTGTTTTCTGCCATTAAGATAACTTTCAATCCATTTTAGAATATGGCCATCAAATCCGTTTTCCTTCAATTTAAAAAGTAATCCTGTATGCCACACTCTATCGAATGCCTTAGATATATCGCAGAAAACCATACAAGAGTACTGGCTACTGTCAAATGTTTGGCAAATATGGTGATATATATCAATTAACTGAAAAGAAGTTGAATGCTTTGGTAAAAAGCCAGATTGATATTTATATAGAAGATCATTACTTATTAAAAAGTTATACATATATTTAAAGACAACGCGTTCTAATATTTTCCCAACGCAACTTAGTAGCGATACTGGTCTGTAGTTGGATAATTCAGACTTTTCCCCCTTTTTAAAAAGGGGTGTGACGTTTGCTAGCTTCCAAGGATCTGAAAAGTACTTTCAGAAATAGATCTATTGAATAAAATTGCAAGTGGTTTTGAAATCGATCTTACAACACCTTTTAACATTTTATGACTTATACTATCTGGTCCACTTGCCTTATTTGTCTTAAGATTTAAAATGACATCTTCAATTTCTGTTTCCTTTATTTTGATAGAAGATAACCTATTTCCAGTTTTAAATATCACAGGTGGTAAATTAGGCGAGTTATCATTTATACAGGAGATAGAAGCAAAATATGAATTTAAACACTCTGCCTTTTCTTCGTTTGTGAAAACTAATTCGGAATCGTTCTTATATAAAGGTGGAATATTACTGCTCGAAGTTGTTTTAACAAAATGTCTAATAACTCCCCAAAAACCTCTTTTATCATTAAATTGTAACTCAGTCAAGGTTAAATCCAAATTTGTCATAAACGATTCCTTTGCGTGTTTCTTCATATTATTTACTTTATTTCTAGTGCTTTTATATTTTTCCCAGTCTTGAATTTTACCCGTTTTGACAGCTTTTGATTTATGTCTATCCCTTACCCGTGACCATTTTCTTATCTCCGAATCATACCAGGGTTTGTCATCAGTACGTACTTTAACAGTTTTACATGGAATACAGTGTCTTGCAAAAGAAATAAAAATGTTTGTGAAAAGTTCACATGCTTCATCAACTGTACCATTCAATAACACATTCCAATCGAATTCTAAAATACTCTCGTTAAACAATGTAAAATTTGCTCTATTTTGCATCCATATAGTGCGCTCAAAACATGTGTGTAAGCAATATGGAAAAGAAATGGTTAAAAATAAAGCATCATGATCGCTTATATTAGGTTGCACAGACATATCTCCAGAATCAAAACATGTAATATAATCGGGTAGGATAATTGGATCTAGTAAGGCATTCAGTCTAGTAGGTTTGTCTATGACATTCACCAATGAGTTAAAGATTAAAATGATTTTTAAATTTTGATAGTTTGGATTAAATAAATCTTCATTTAAGTCTCCAAATACAAACATATTATTTGAAAGTTCAAATGCTTTTTCTAGGTTTTCATTAAATTTCTCTAAAAAGCTACATCCGATGTGTTGGGACTATAGAAAGTCCCAAGTAAATATTGTTCTGTTTTTAGCTTTATTTCTATCCATATTGATTCGTTACAATAATTTTCTAAACAAATTAATCTTAAATTTAAGACAACCGGAGACATAAACAGCCACCCCAACTTCGTGATTGGTTCATTTCTATAGGGACCACCAAATTTGGCACTGAGTTTTAAACTGTCATTTAAAACACGGTCATCTAAATGAGTTTCAGTGAAAGAAAGAATATCGAATTCCTAACAATTGTCACAAATAAAGTTAATTTTGTTACGTATGCTACAAATATTAAGATGCAAAATGGATAGTGCATCTGCTGTATTTCGATCAGGACCTAGATTTAGTTCTATGTCCCCTTCCAACAACAAAAATGATATATGTGTTATAGAAAAAATAGCATTAAGCAAAAAGTCATGTAGAAATTTCAGACTGGTGTATACTATTTTAAGAACACCTAAGAATAAATTCAGCTGAAACGTGCTTCGCGTTATGAGCCGGTATACTTTGCTATTGAACAGGCCGATTACAACTCTATATGATACTAAATCATTACCCATTTGGCAATAACATTACAAAAACAAATGTGTTGTCATCGCACCTGATCAATTCTACAAAGTCATCCATGTATGTCTGATACTGATCCGGAGAGACAGAAGAAGGAAAATGTAAAGGAAGAATAGGAACAGGTAAAACCTGAAAAATAATAGAATATGGCAGTAAACATAAATATGCAATTCTATGCATTGTTGTACATAATGTGAGGAAAAGACATTTGTGGGATAGGCATTTTTCACGTGTCTAAACTACTATTCTAAGCTCTGTAGTTTATATGTAATGGTAAAGACCGACAACCCAGGGAGTGCTCATAGCATGTGTTTTTGGAAATACCCAACTTCTTCTAAAAATAGACCATTTTCCAAAAATAAATGCAACGTTTGTTATCGCAATAAAGACAGCACGTGATACTACCTTGTTTTTAAACTGACCCTGTTTTCATGCAGGGCTCCACCATCGGGGCAAGGTAGATACTCCTCCCACGAGAATATAATTCAATAGTTGGAAAACGGACTAGTATGCACGTGGGAAGTGTATCCACCCGTCCTCAATCACAGCGACCCATACAACGCATGTGATTGTCAAAACAAACAAATAATAACAAATAATAATAATAAGCAGCGTGATTCCAACACGTGATACAATATCAACCCCAGCGGAATAACACATTTATGAGTAGGCCCTATCAACAGAATTTGAGATATACCATCTTCAACTGCAAATAGTAGGTACATAACATACAGAATAAACCATTGCATTACTAGACATGTATGTACAAATTTATTTGCAGTGTCGAACCAAATCTGCCGGTTTCAAATAAGGAAAATCCTTAAAGATAAACAAGTGAACTTGGCTCTTTGTTTTCAATATTTTCAGATTCCATTTTTGAAATAGCCAACAACCAAAAGACACGTCCATTAATTGACTGTGATGACCCACGCCATTGAGTTCCAAAGAGCTCCCTGGCGTGGGCCCACACTGTCTGTTGCGATGGATCCAGTCACGAGCATGTATATACATAAAAAGCAAACGATCAAGGTCAACGAGTGCTCGTATGAGCCCTCGCCGATCCTGTCTGCACAGTCTTAGCCCCTTTATACACCTCTTGCTTAAAATAAATCACACCCTCTAAGTAAACCGTGCATATCCTGATCAAAGAGTTCCCTTATGAGCTGTATGATCCGGGTCTGCACCGTTTGCAAAGCATTTGTATATGTGATTAGCATGAGAAGGGTTCAATATAAACTCAAATTCAAATAATCAGCAGTAGGCTGTATAATGAGCTGTACAGTAAACGGGTTACTAACATTCATTTTCAAGTTTCCTTGCACGTTACTTACATAAATAGTTGTGTAGATGTGCTTTGTGTAAAATCCTCTATCGAAACGAAAATTGAGGATTTCAATCCTGTTTATACCTACAGGTAATGCACAGTACAAATAAATCAATACTCAGTATGCTTTTGACCAGTTACGTACATAACTTCATAACCGATCTACTTCAAAGTTATGAAACCAGTGCCTGGGTGTCAAATAGTTTGGATTCAGTTCTATATCTAATCTTCTGATATGTATTCAAGCTGTTTGCAGGTACATCGGGTATTTGAAGAAACAATTTGAATTGTCGTCAAACAGTTCATATCACAAATCGGGCCCGACTTACTCGGCGTCTGATATGGATCCGAACTGTTAGCATGATTATGTTATAAACCCGAATGGCTTGATAAAGATCAATAGATCCATCAGGACCGCGCCCACTTCTATCTGGTGACACATACAGTTCACTTGTAAATTCCGTAGAAAAACAATTAAGAAAAAAATGTATTGTGCACATCTTTTACAAGTTTATGTACATGTACAGTCACAACTGCATTAATGGGGTCATCAAAAGCCATATCCTAAAAAAATGTGTATGTCAGGCGGCCACCAAATACCAAAAAGATGTAATACAGAAAGCTCCTCTGGGAGCTTTCTGAATTACTTCTGTGCCGCATGAAGCTGCAGTCTGTCTCTAGATATTGCAAATTATCTCCTTTAATTGGTCGTTGTAGACAGGTTCTATTCAAATAATAAACAGATATGTACAGTACTGTCAAAGTGTGTCCTTTATTATATATGGCATGCATTACCCTATTACGCAAAATGTGTAAAAACAGAACAAAAACATTGTTCCTTCTCCCATTACATCATATGCTTTTTTTAGCCTTATCCATAATGCAAGCACCTCATGAAAAGTAAAACATCTACATGGAAATGCCAAATTTGAATGTTTTTTGAAAAAATTGTGAAATATGCAGCTTTTGCACTAAACACATGCTTAGTTTCCCACAATATATACATTTTTGAACGTTGTCTGCTTCAGGGGTCCTATGCGGTAAACAATTGACCAATATTCCATAACATTTTCAATAGTCAACTGCTACAGATGCGTCAAAAGGCATATCTTTTGAGTAAAGGCTTAACACAAGATCTCTCAACCTATAAGCCACATTTGCTATTTTAAGACGAACCCACAAGGAAAGAATAAAATGAAACGAGAGATAATCCACGCAGCGGAAATGCTACCAAATGGTGACCTGGCTGTATGCGATTACAGCAACATATCGATCAAAATCTTATCCCCAAGTCAGAACAGGGTAAATCACACAGCATTATGGAGTCAATCCCTTTTGACCTGACTTTGGTCAAAGAAGACCGACTAGCGGTTTCTCTTCCAATTATACTCCAAATCCATATTCTCCAAATATCTGATGATTGTTTAGCCAATGTGAAGTCGTTTCGCACTTCAGAAGCATGTGCTGGAATAGTATTTCATGATGACAAGCTTATCACCGTATGCCTAAGTGAGGCCCCAAACCCTGGTTGTGTACTTATTATGGGCATCGATGGACAGTTGCTGAAAAGGTTTGACAATGATCGTTTCGGCAAAATCTTGTTCTCAAACCCACGAGCAGTGGCGCTCAGCATAGACAAGAGTGTAATATACGTGACAGAGTGGGACACGAACCAAGTTAAGGTAGTAACTCTTGATGGGGAGCCAGTTGTCGAGTATCAGTCGGTGAAGAAATTGCTCGAGGTCGCGTTTGACAATGAAGGGAGCGTATTTTTAAGCCATGGCAAGATACACGAACTGCATCTTTTATCACCCACTTTCACGCAACGAGAGATTCTGTTGAATGTAAATAACGGGCTGATACGCCCGTGGGCAATAGCGCTGGATCGACACAATGACTTGCTATACGTGGGAAGTATGGGCGCTAATCCAACTTACAGAAACAAATTCAACGATTTCCAGCTGAATTACGATTGGGTGTTATGAATGAAAGAGGCCTCTGAATTCAACCTAAAGTAGTGATCGACGGAGTACTAGTCGCCGAGTACCAATCAGCGGATGTGAAGAAACAGCAAGGGATTATCTCATTCGACAATGAAGGGACCTTGTTTTTAAGCAAAGTCGACAATCACCAGCTGCATCAGTTATCACCCACTTGCACGCGACTACAAATTCTGCTGCGTAAAATAACGGACTGATAGGCCCTTAGGCTATAGCGCTGAATCGACACATGGCCGTGTACGTGGGAAGTTACTCTACAATGCCTTGGTTAATTATTGAGTCTAAAATATGCAAATTACTGTGTTAAACCAAGTTCAGTGTTCAAAATGGTAGTGGTTTTAATCAAATCTACTGCACACGCATTATTAACAATTGGTAGTGATATTAGGTTGCAGTAATTGAATACACAGGACAGGTTTTAAGTGGTAGTAATGTGGAAGAATGATATATATGGACAACGTGAATATGAACGTCTGAATGGCAACTTGTGAGAGAGCCAGATGCCGGGTACCAGTCAACCGATGTGAAGAAGCCGCTCGAGAGCACGCTTGACAACAAATATGTGTTTAGCTAAGCTTTTGTGATAATCAATAGCTGCATCATATATCACCCACATGCAGCTACTTCAGATAATGCCGATGGAAAAGACGGGATGTTGTTGGTGTGGTTATTTGCAACCGGTAGTCCAACAGTGGCTTGCTAATGGTAACTGCCAATGCAGTAGTCTATCTCATGTGCCAATTTGGAGACATTGTATTGCATGGAGTGGTAGAGAATGAGACAATGTTGACTTTTATTAGTTGTAAACTGTATAAATCCTGACCAGATTCCACATCGGACATGACGACTATACTGATTGCAATGTCATGTGACTGGATTTCGCGTAGAAGTGATATTGTACTCAGTAATTCAAATATCAACTCTTACCCTGCTGCACAAATTGTCTTCTGCTTACACTCTCATCTGCTTGAGTTCTGAATATCAATCATTGAAACTTTGAGAAACGATTGGCTGCGTTGCAATCCCCTTGTATCCGGATCAGTCTGATATTGATTCGAGCAGTTAAAGTGACTACTCGAGTCGTGAACAGTAGATAAGAGTAATCATGTAATGGACTTTGTTGTATTTGACTGGTTGATGCCCATCCAGTTGTCTTTTAAAAACACTGATTCAATTTATCTCACAGTGTTGCCACTTTCTTCAACTAACCCTTTCAGCAATGCAGACCAACAAAGATACACTGTGAGAAATGATATCCTTTAACATTTCAACGCTTATGTAACGCAAACGACGCACATAAAATTCTCAGTGTTGTTATACTTTCTGGTCCTTCGAGATCATGAATTTCAACACTTTTAGTTTTGGAAATTGAATACCGCTTTAGGGGGCGTGAGTAGTGTTGCATCTTTAATTACTACTCATGAACAGACTCAATAAAACCTAGTCTGCAATTGTCTCTATATGAATTGACTTTCGTGATTTTGAAGGATCTCCCTTTTACAGAATTAATGGAAATATGATAAATACTTGGATATGTTTTTTATATAATATAAGTATCAAACAGCTTGGAGCCAGATCAGACGCCGAGTAACATATTATATCATTTGTAGAGTGAGAATTTCTTTCGCCGGGACTTCCTTATTTATTACACACAATTCAATGGAATATTCTTGAATTGAAGTAAAAAACTTTGAGTGAACAACAATAAGATTTTTACAAGAAGAAAAGTGAGATGTTACTAATGCGTGAATATATACACAATGATTAGGTCAGATCTAAGTTGTTATATGGTGGCATGTCTTTTTACATTTCTCCTTGCTTCTCTGTTTCTTTCTCTATATTTTTTTACCCAGTTGGAATCAACTGTACATCTTATTTGTTTGATATTTTAAAACAGTTTTTATTGGATAACAACCAATACTCGTGATAGAATTTAGATTTAATATCAGTCGACTGCTGTTGATTTTCTTCTATATCCTGTTGTAAATATAATAAAACTGCTGAAAATCTGTGTAGTAAACAAATAATGTATTTTCTCTGTCATTTTAGTGTTTAAATATATGGCTTGAAATGATAAAGAAACAAAATGTTGGATTTTGTAATCAGATTAAGTCATCCTTGAGGCGATACAATGAATGGGCCCTATTAGTTACACGATCATATGGCAGGGTGTATGGACTGATACGACCCGTGTTGATGCTGTTTGTCCCTAGGTGTTAGCCGAAGGAAATACGGCATTTGCGCGGGTCATATCAGCCCGTATACCCTGCCAAAAGGTCGTGTAACGAATTAATTACCACTCAGAGCTGATATCATAAGATATGTTAAACTTCACAAATTTCTACGCCTTCGTACGCAGTTTCCGGTATGCTTCGTCCCTGTGTGTGGTCGTAAATATTAACATACTGTTCACGCAATTTTGTGTCATGGTTACGAGGAGATAGAGTATATCTGGTCAACCTAACGACCCTAGTTCTGTACTATTAGACATTTTCAACATAAAACCAACTACAGTCAAATGCTTGATTGAAATCATTTTAGAATAAATCGAGCTGTAAGGTTATCATTTTTCGAAGCGATAGGGCTAAAAGTAAACATCAACCACGTAATCAGATCGGAATTCTTACACTCCGGCTCAGAACGGTGAATACTGTCTCGTGTACACCGTCAAGCCGACCAATGACACTCCGAGAATGTTCTCCGAGTGGTAATACTAAAATATATTTAGTTAATCCTTTATTCCATAGATACACCTTTTGATGCTTCTGTGACAGATGACTCTTGAATACTTTTTAGAAAATGAAGCATTTGCTCATAATGAGCAGATGCTTCATTTATCACAATGTTGTCAAAGCCATTAAAATTGGTATTTTCCTATCTCCTAGATTATATTCCTATACACCATATACTGTTACTGTGAATGAGTCTAAAAAGTATAACAATAAGGAGTTAATAAGGGTATATTATACAATGATACTGATGCAATCTTATCAAGGTCTACAAACTTTGCACCTCTGACTGATCTTTTTGAAATCATTTTAACATGTATATAGCAAAACACGCTTATCTGAGTTTTAAGTATAATTACAGCAATTCATTGGGATAGTACTTACAGTAAAAACTTTGCTGGTCCCTGTTAGATATGTTAGAAGACCTGGGTAATCTAAGTCAACACTATGTACAATGTCAATATTTGTCTTGCCTTGTAACACCATTTCAAAGTTTTCAATGTGTTTGTAGTGCGTGCCTGTGTGGCACAAGAACTGATACAACTGTTCAGCACTTGCGTTTTGATCATTACTGTCGACAAATAGGGTTCTTTGGAAACGAATGTCTGCATCTCTGATTCTCCAGAAGGTATTACGTTTAGAATACATACCTATTCTCTTTTTTATTTCGATGTAAATAGATGTAGATCAACAAAATTAAAATACCAATTATTTGACCAGCCTGTTTGGGAGCATATTCCCGGATCCCCTAGTAGAATATGGCATACATATAAAGAAATACATGCATTGTGGAAGTTTTTAAGACGAGATTCATTTTACTGTAGAATCATAAGACTATGAAAGATCTAGCATCGTATTATATCATTATATAACATATACTTAATCAACATAATATTATAGTTTAGTTTTGAGTGTATCCTTAGATACAGTCCACTTAGTATTTTGTCATTAAATTGTGTAACTGCTTGTAACGATTCGTATCTGTGTGTATAGTGATCATGATATTCTCCAAATGGGGATCTACACTGTTTTACTTTGTATATATAAACTTTGCGTGTATCGATATACA
>JAULCE010699927.1:0-24196 GCA_032359355.1 Macoma nasuta | reverse complement strand
TGCTTTTAACGTTGTTATTAAAGTTCAAATAGTCTGACTCAACTCCGTGTCATCCAACCACGGCCATTTTGTTCTTGGGGCTAGGTATAATCTCGAAACCATGTCGTAACCGAAAATAACAGCGGAATAATTCAAAACGGAAGCGAACATACTTGTTAAGGTTTTATTAACATTTCTATTACATTTAAACGCATGCGCATGTCTTGAAAAGAGGTGGTTAAGTACCATTCAGTAGACAGCACTTTCCGTAAAGGCTGCATTGCTGTTGTTGTTGCTATGCGCGAAAAGCTGCGTCGTGATGTCAAAAACCTCAGGAGTGAACATCCTTAATATTATAATAGTCCAGTAAGCCTTGCTGAAAAAAGTGCCCAACCTAGTCATAATTGCAAAAGAATTTATATCTGTCAAATGTGTTGAAATATGGTCTTCTTCTTATCATACTAAATATTCCAAGCTGTAGACCGATGGGAAATTAAAAAAATTCAGGTTTGAAAATGGCGAGTATATTAATTTTACTGGGTACATTTTTCGGTCAAAATGAGGTGAAAATACAAGACGAGCAAGAGATACTTCCATATTAAAGGATTTATTTCAATAATTTGACTCTTGTGTTCATTGCAGAACTGAATTATCTTAATAAATATGATAGTTTGCTTTCATCGGTACTGTAGACAACCATATTTTGGGGTACAATTACCCCACCCACTTTACATCAATGCACTTTATAAGTATTTTTTGTTCTGAAACTACATTCTTAAAGTAAGCAACATAAAGTGCAGCATAAACATGCCTAAACACAATTTAAATGCAATTTATGGACCTCCTTGCAAAAATAAATAGCATGCGGCTATTTCAAAAAGCGTTGATCCAGACCAATAGTCCTTGTTATCAATGTACATTATGCAATAAATACGGGGAATTAAAAAATGATAATCGGTCTGGTCTGGACTGGATCATCACAATTTGCAATGAATCGACGCCTTATTTACGTATGTTTGGCAATATTTTGATAATTGTCGAAACGCTATTCTTCCCTCATCTTACGCGTTAGTCACTGATTACCTATGTAAACATTCTGTAAAAACATCAGCGGCCGAGAAACTCGGTGCCTGACTCGGCTTAAAAAACACACTCAGTAATTTAGCCTTCAAAATAACCATTTAAAAAAAAAATCATTTGCATTCAATTTCTGTTATTGTTAACCCTTTCCGCCCCAGAAGCGCCCTTTAGCGCCTCTGTATCTGAAGGTTTTTAAACTTTTGTAGTAGATGGAGCTTTTGCTCGTCAAGAGCAATTGCTTCATTTTCTACAATGATTTCAATACAATTCGAAAATGACTTTTTTCATTTGCCTATGATTTCATATTTTTCATCAGATAGTTCCCTTCTGAATAAGTCTAAATACAGCTTGTGGAGGAAATGGTGAAACTGGTGGATGATAGCGTTCCGTTGGCTTTCTTATTCAGATAATACACTTAAAAAAAGTCATGGTATAGAAAAATATCTACATGTATTGGAATTCTACAAAGGCAATTGCTTTAGCCTCTGAGCGTAAAACAACCTTTATAAACCTTCATACCCAAATGCTTCCCTGTGATGATAATACAGCGACTGAGCAAATGTATTTTCACGATATATTTATAATAATGACCCACTATGATATCTCTACCTACAAGTGTTGAAAATAGAGGATTTCATGAGTCCTAGTTTCATATTGTTTTTATGAAACGAATTGACTAAAATCATATGACACGAGTCATTGCCGAGTGTCATATCATTTTAGTTAACGAGTTTCATAAAAGCAATATGAAACTCGGACGGATGATAGATTCTATTTATCACATAACTAACTGTAATTTATAAATATTGTAAAAAAAAGCTATGAAACAAACTATAGACTAATTCCTTTTGTCGAGACAAACGTTGACGAGTGACGTCATAACCTACGAAGTTTTTAAGCGTCCATCCAAAACATAGTTCGTATGTTGACTAGATAGAACGTTGCAAAACCTCTTCTAACCTTCTTAATGATGGTTTCTTTACCCTTTACGACAATTTTTACGCTCTCTTTGGGCTCAAAGTCGGCCATATTCACGTGTTTGTAAACATGGACAGGAATACAAGTGAATCGGCTAGATTGAAACTTTTTGTAACTTGACTGGAGTGTCGTACGCTATTTATGCAATGGGTTTATGCCCCTGTCAAGCTGTCAGTTATGTGATTATAACATTTTCAACACTGTTGATTTTGTCAAAAAGTGGATGGGCGCCAAGAGACAATTTGTGTGACTGGGCAATCCCAGATTACACCGGGCTTGACACTTATACACTTTATTACTATTAATTTACAATACTATAAACCATTTGCAGTTTACATCCGTGTGACTGGGCTATCCTTGCCGACACTACACTGGCTATTTAATGAGTACCTATACCGCCCTAGTCAATAATTGTGTACAACGGCACTAGTATATAATCATCATAATGTGTTCTCACATTTACACACCATAAATTAACCTAAATCTATATTATGTGAGAACAACACAAAAGTCATATGATATTGCAAATGTAAAAAGCGAAAGGGCAATGGAAACTTGTGATCAATATTGTCCAGATAAGCTGATCTATTTTCAATGTATTTGAACATGAGAAATATAAGTATTTCCACGACCACACATCTGAAATGAAGTCAAGGACATTAAGAAAAATCTTCTATGAAGGATTCAACATCAGACAATGTAGGGGAGTTCGAGCAGGAAACCCCGCGGTACACTTTACACCCAATAGAACACTCAAGACCATACTTTTTACATGAACACCGTTTCGAATCACATCAATTTACGCAAGAGCAACACATTACTTGCAAGAGATTATCCGGGACTGGTGGCATATGTGTTTTGATTGGCAGAAAGACGGTGCTACAATTTCCCATCCAATTTCTGTTGGATCAGTTCAATTTTACCAATCCATGTCATCGATTGGTGATAGGCCTGTAGACTACTGTACGTTGTACCTCCCAATAGGAGGAACAAAACCCCAAATAGCTCAAAATGTCAGCCAAATACTTTGACCCAAAGTGATGGTGTAGTTGTATACCTAAGCCGATTAATGCTGTTCGGACGATATGCATGCACAATAGTTTGACCAACTGAAGCCATTTTAATGTCAATATCTTTTGACTTGATAATATGTTCTAGAAATAACTTCAGGCTATTGGGTAGTTATGTCATGTTTACTCTCTACATTACTAACATATATTGAATCACCAAAATGTTCAATAATCTTCCTTTTTCATATGTTGATAGCTGTATGCCTTTTCTCCACATATTTTAGACACCATTTCAACAAGATCGTTGATAGCAATAACATCTTTATCATAACATTCAATGTACCTGAGTACTTTCACAAAGTCTTCAGCTTGTTCTACATCTTCTGATGTACCAACTGAACTTGTATAACCCAACGAAGAGGTTGGTGGTGATACATTATCTTGAAAACATTTTGGAATTTGCTTTTTAGTCCCAAAATTGACATTACATGATTGGTGGTACACTGCTTCAGTGGGTCAATGACAGACTGGAGTCTACTATTTATGTCATTTGCCCATGCATCACATCTGTCATTGCAGATGGTATTTATTGTTCTTTGAAAATTTTAAGTCCGAACAGGAAACACATCTATTCCTCTCTTTCGTGACTGAATTCTTGCTGGTTTTGAACAAAATAAACATCTGCTTGTAAAGTCAAATGGGGTTTCATCAGAATGAGATCTTAATACTTTTCCCCCGTGTTTTCCGTGTCATTTTTGAATGTCTGGTTTCTTGGATGTACATACATTCTGTGGCAAAGCACATGTAGAGACACCTCTGGCTTGGTTTCTTACTTCAGTGACAGTGTTTATGGATGAGCTCCCCTTTTTTCTCGAAGGCACGTTGTAGGCCCCTCGCCAGTCAAACGTTTGTGACAAATGGTACACTCTTCCTCCATTTTTATCTGAAATGAAATAAATATCCTGAGTTGATTTCTTTAAAGTTGGAAGACGTCATAAAACAACTAATAGTGTACAACATCTAAACATATAGATGAAATTATGAAGTATCTATGCACCACATATCAGCGTTTAGTGAAGTATACACCTATAAATTAATGCAGATTGACTTATTTCATGTTGAGTAAAAATACGTCTTGCTTTGTGATTGTAAAACAAGGACATTAACCGCTCGTCCATGGCAACCACAAAACGTAATGCACCACAGTGACCACACAATGACTGTCATGAATGATATACAGTCATGTGGAGCGTTATCATAACTACCTAAATATACCAGGTTGATGTTCAATGGAAGTCTCATCTAGCTGTCAACGATTATGCCATGGCTGGAATAGGTGCAACGTGATGTAATCTGAAAATAAAGAAAACAAACTTAGTTAGTCTTTTAAAGCCGTTTTGGGGATTTTGTTTCTCTTTCATCATTGCACAATCAGGGCAGGCAAACAAGATTAACATCCGTCTTCTGAGACCTGATCTTGTTTCATGCTGTTTTGCGAGTACGTAGAGTATATTAGACACACATCGAATGGTCTTGATCTACACTTCCGATTTCTAGCAATTTGTTAAGGCTTGTAACGCGCCAGCATTTAGCAACGTGCCACATCCAGTGACTAACCGAAATCAAGCTCCACGGCGAGACTAAGCTATGTACAGATCGAAGGAAAAACAAGAATTACAAGCAACACTTTAACCATTTATAAAGCCTTTCTCGTTGTTATCTTAATTTTCGAATGGACTCAACAGCACCAAATCACGTAGGATATGCTTCTTCACACTAGAATTACAGGTAATTTTAGATAAGACATTTTGCATAAAATGAAATGTATATATTGTTCACTTACCAAGCAAAGTTGTTAAAATTTAATTGTTTCTCGTGTAATGTACCATGGTTCCACATGTAGTTTGTCGGATATCTCGTCGTTTTTTCGTTTAACGTGAAATTCGACCAAGTGGCACAGTTAGGCTTCCGTAGAAAAATAAAATAATCGGAAATTTATCTTCTTCGCTTTAATTTCCTTTTTCAATACTGCAAATGATATATTTCAATATAAGTTTGCATACCAAACCATATTTTTAAAGGACATAGAATGCGGCAAATATTTTTTTATATTTATCAGGATATTAGTATACATGCAAGGTAAACATTTCGATCCTACACGGAGCAATCATATGGTCAAACAAACAGTGTATTAAAGAAATATCCGCAAGGTCATAAGCAGAGATATCTAAAACGGTAATAAACAACCTACCTTGTCTTTTTGTAATGGGTTCCCATTGTTATGTATGTGTTTGTCGATAAATGGAAATTCTCTCAAGACTTCGCCGATCCAAGGCTCTGCCATATTTAAGACAAATGACGTCACCAAAATTGCTAAAAATGACGTCATTTAAATAACGATATTACAGTTTTCATGGTTATAGTGGCTAATATGGGCTATGCCGTAGTTTAGGAATTTGTCAAACTTTGACGCTAAAAATATCAATAAGTGCAATTGCGATTTTTTTGCAACTTTTGTTTCCAAGTTCTTTGATATTTTTGCACAGTAGCAAAATAAATGCTTTTGCAATTATGTCAACCTCAAGATCTTGGTTGACTGGACTATAAGGGAAGCGGAAAAAAACTGCGTGCGCATAATCTCGGGTGTAAACAAACAGCATAATCACTGAAACATTGAACACTGAAAGTACTGGTGTGATTATTGTCAGTAAATCTCAACGGACAGTTTGGCAGTAGCATGATAGAGAGATAGCTATGTTAATACTGAAATACAGCCAATATCAATGGTACGGTAATTTTATAATATGCAAACACAATACATGCTGGCATTGTTATCCATATTTCGAAGCATAAAATAAATATCTTTATTGTATACTTTCCTATTCTGCATGGATACCAATGCATGTGTTGACACGGAAAGCACGCAGTTAAGTTCCGCAACAATATCAGACCATATTGTACGGAGTCAAGGAAAATATAACGACGCTACGCGTTTTAGACGCGCCAATTTCCGGAACTATTTTTAAAGACGTAAACATTCAAGTTTATTCAGAATCTAACTCATGCAATAAGTCTCCGTTCACAAAACCAGATATGAAAATATACAACTTCATCCTCCTGGAATTGTCGCAAAATTACTGTGTATATGCCAGCCACCAAATACCATATTGCACATGTCAATCAAACTTGACCCTCTGTGTTAAACAATTATAACCTGAACATTAGCTGTAGATAAGGTGGATAAGAGCATTCCGCATCAAATGAAATAGAGGTGAAAGCCCTTGAGTCTGTCTTCTGCTTATCGTTTAAACCATTCTTTAAAAGAGTAGCAAAATCTTCAAATCACAAGCTCAATGTTCAGTCACTCGTCGTTTGATCTGGCTCCTGAATCTGATGTGAAAATATTACAAGTCCTCCTACTTCAAAAGCGTTAGAAAGGACAACATGACATTGTAGACTTTCTTATTGTGGTTTTTGATTTTATCAAATCACGTCAGTACTAATTAAGACAATTCTTCCGATTTATCTAGAATTCAGCACATTTGAGACCAAGCATGAAGAGAGGTGTTAAATTGTGAAGGTTTTATCATTTTTAAGGTCAATGGCGACAAGAATGTTATTGGGCGCGTAGCGCCCAATAAACTACTCGTGTTTCACTGATTCGTTATCTATCCCTTGCCGTTTACTTTCTGATTTCTCCTGACTTATGTCAATGTGTCTTGTAGTTTCGACCGGGTCTGGGTCAAATACATAAAATCCGCTGAAATGGGACATATTTAAAATGATTGTTGTATAAATAATATTTGAAATGACGGTTGAATAAATAACTTTCATATTAAAAAGGTTATTGTATGAATATCGGCTTATATTTTGGTTTTGGTTGAATTGTTGTGGCGTAGAAGCCGACGAGCCGCTAGGCAAGTCATCTTCCGCCACAACAATGAAACCCAAACCAAAATATAGGCCGATATTAATTCAATAACCTATAATATCTAGCTGTATGAAGACTCAGGTAGAAAGTACTATGTCTATATACATTTTCCGTAGTATATTTGTGTGTTCAAAGATAATTCAGCTTACTTCTCTAGTGTTGTCATCCAAGATTCTAGGTTTTTTCCGTTACTTTTCAAAACAATATGGCGTCCTCCAGCAGTTGAACAATCGTAACTTCTTGGCCCTTTTCGACAAGCTGGGTACACTCGTGTGCAATAGTAGGAATACACCTATTACCAGAAGTGATGCGGTTGGCGAAGTTCTCCTCCTAACTAGTGCTAGATTAAATACATGCGTTAAGAAAACGGTTCGCGCTTACACGTACCTTCTTGTACTCTTGTATTAATATCTCTTGTTTACGCGGTGCAGTTCTTAAAACTAGCGTTTATATTCGTTTCCTATAATATCACTGAGATTTGAAATAAAACTATGTAGGAAATACCTCAAACTAATTAATATGAACGACGGCATTGTCGCTTGCACGCAAGCTTTTAATGTATCCTATCTTGTTTCCATTCACAAGTATATGGACATTAAACTAGACAAGCAATTTCTGATCATTTGTTTTTTTTTCTAAATGTTGTGCAGTTGCATAATAAAAGTTGAACAGTAACTTCTTAATTTTACATGTTTCTACACATTTCTAAATGCAGGTCTTCTATGCTATCTGATGTCAATTTTACTATTCGACTAATCAAATGGCTGTGTTATCCCTTTTTTGCAGTCAATTTGAAATTAAACTCTGTGTTTGTCATGTCTCAAATCTTTATCAAAATGAAACTCATCAGTTGCTATGGGGATATTCTTGTATACATACAGTAAAACAAGACGTATGAATAACACAGTGAACTTTTATAAAAGTATTAATTTGCCAATGGATTGAGACACACGTTTTAACATTTTTAGTGATCAGCTCTCTCCTATATTAACAGGTTATACCAAAGTTGGCGTTTTTTTCTAGATTTCTATAAATAAGATGTACTAATGTGTAACTATTTAAGTATATATAGTCTGATCAAACATAATCATAATGAGATCAACAGTTTGAATGAATAAACAATACAAATATATACATGCATAGATGTCAACCTCATTTTACTCATCTCAGACATCCTCCCCCGTCTCTCACTACAATCTTTAAAGAGTAAAGGTTACTGCACTGAACATTTACAAAACATCTTTCTGCTAGGATTCAAACCCAGACCTCTCACTACCAGAATAGTTTTAATGAGTGTTCTGCACAGAACTTCAGAAACTGTCAGTATGCAAATGTACAAAATGCAAATTTCTACAGGCAACCATTGCAGAACTTGATCAGACGACTCCTCCGGTTATCTGATCTGTCTCTACACAGTGACACTGTCTGCGATTAACACGTAGGCCCGATGTCTGCACAATCAGGGTCAATACTAACAATTATTTACTCCAATATACTATTTAGTCTCAATTACAACGATAAATAGGAAGGTCATCTATGAGAATGGAAAATACCATTTTTTAATAGACTTAACAAGAACTGTCACCATGGGTAGACCGGATTACCCACCTACACAATTCTTGAACTTAAATTGAACACATTTGACCTGATTTGTGACCTTGACCTTGGACACCCATGCCTGAATTATACGCTCTGCACATCGTCTTGTACTGATTAACATTTGTGCCAAAAGATTTCACAATCTGATGCTAAGATAGTTGACCTTGATATGTGAACTTTGCACATTTGACCTTGATTTGTGACCTTGACCTTGGACACACATGCCTGAATCATGTGCTCTGCACACCATCTTGGTATGAAAAACATTTGTGCCAAACCATTTTACAATCTGAAGCTAAGACATTTGACCTTGATATGTGACCTTGACTTAAAACACACATGCCTGAATCATACTCTTTGCACGTCGTCTTCCAATGGTGAACTTTTGTGCTGAAGCATTTCAAAATCATTCAAGGGGTTTAAATGATATGAAGCGGACACAAAATTTGAGGCTAACACTTTTGACCTTAATTTGTGACCTTGACCTTTGACGCACAAGCATGAATAATGCGCTCTGCACTTTGTCCTGTTGTGGTGAACATTTGTGCTAAGCATTTCAAAATCCATGCATGCCTGTAGGAGTTACAGAGCGGACATTTTTTGCCTACAGAAAGACAGACGTCCAGACAGACAGTCATCCGGAGAGACAGACAGACAAACACAATCACAGACAGACAGACAGACAAGCTGATTCAAGTACACCCCCACAAACACTTTCAAGTAAGGGAGTATCAAAATATTGTGGATAATGGAGCATTTGTCCATTATGAGCAAATGCTCCATTTCCCACAATGTTTTCAGAATATGCATTATTAATAGCCCAAGGGTTTTGATTGTCATTGCCGACCACACATCACAGTAATTTGAAATCAAGAATGTTCAAAGTTTTAGTTGTACATACGGATTTTTCATCATTATCTGTTTTAGTGCGGCAATTTAATTCAATTAATTTCCGGCACTTAAAGGACGGATATGACTAAAAATGTAGCCTCGTGATTGTTTGCAACAAACGCATTATTTATTAACGCCAACATGCAGTCTGCATGTCCGCTCTACTGAAGCCTTGGCGACACCATACAGCAATAACCATTCAGGATTTAATCGTTGAAGGTCGGTAAGTATTATCATTTTTAACAGTTATATGTTAATATTTCTTTCTACAAAATATGACTATGATATAGCTTTGTTTTCATATTTTTTAACCCTTTCCTCCATAGCAGCGCCTGTAAGCGCTCCTGTAGCTTAGGACTATTTCAATCATTGTAGGAATCGAAGCATTTGATTGTAACGAACAAATGCTCGATTTTATGAGTCCAATACACTTCAAAAAATATATTTCTCTTTTGCCTATAGTTTGAAGTTTATAATCAGATTCGTTCTGTGTGCATTATTATTTGTAGAATTATTTGTAATGAAAAAGGTTAATTTTTAGATATCCAAATAACATCTGTCAATTCATGTATGAACATGATAATTTTATCACCAATGCTTTTATCAATGTTTTACACCTGACATAACTCATTAGTTCTTCAGACATCACAGCTTTCTGACTGGATTAGTTTAAGAACATCAGTTTTTTTGCGCGGGTATTTTGCTACTAGATCGTAGATCAATCGTTTTCAAACTATCTCGAAAAACTAAGGCTGTATTCATTGCCAAATGCTTTTTGAACTGATACAATTTCAATGAATAAAGTATGTGTTGACCAAAACATGACATTTGATATTGATCCATAACAATAATCAAACATCTGTAATAACAGAGGTAATTCAACTTTAAAATGTGAAAACTTCGAACAGAATAAGACCGGCTTATCATAACCTACCACTAAATACAAAATATCACAAACAACTTTAAAGTCCACAGGTAAAACCGATTTTTCTGACAATTTCTTAAAAATGTATTTGTTGAACGTATAATGTCGAACACCGTGCTAACTGCTGCATGCACGTTTGTCGACAAAGGTTAAGGTTCTTACATTGTTTACATCAGTGACACTCAATTAACACTTGATCATATTGAAAATGTCGCCTGCTAGATTTGACATCCTATGTACTTTTACAATGCAATCACCACTAGGTTCTCTAGACAACCACAGACATGAAGTGAATTGTTCAGAGTGCATTACAAAGAGTATTGACGTTCTACGAAAGTTGGATACTATCAAAATGTGTTGACCAAGACTCGTAGTTAATTAAATTCTGCCTGATCCGGTTCTGAAATGAATTTCAACAGACATAGGTCGAGCATATTTTTCACTGAAGGCCGTGGCAGTCTAGATTCACCCTATTCCGAATCACCCCGTAGTAAAAATGCTTAAATCTAGATTGTCTTTTAACACCTTCACTGCCTTGGCAATTGTGCGCACGCAAACTTTTTCGTCTGCTTCATTTTACAACTTCAGATATTCACTTAATTTTTGGCAAAAATGTATTGGCTGAATGTAAAACAGATTGAGTCCGGATGAGACCCCGAGATAATCGGCGTCTGATCCGGATCAAAGATGTTTCCTTATGGCACTATGGCGGGTTAGACATTAAAAGGGTTAATCCACATGCTGATTTAGAGTTTGGGTAATATACTACTTCTAAAACTCTGTGCAAAAATATACCGACTTCATTTGTTATAGTGGGAGAAACATTTTTATTACCATACAACGCGTTATACATTTAGAGCTGTCAATCTATAAACAACAGTTTGGAGTCAGATTATAAAACAATAAAAACGTTGAAATGGTACAGAGCAGCGTTGTTTTACGCGATAATAAAACCTTCAAGATTAACTATGCATCCATGTAAACTCTTTTAGGCTCTCTGTAGAAGACATATATTAAAAACATTGTGGCAAATTGAGCATTTGCTTGTTACGATCAAATACTGGATCTCCTAAAATGTGATAAAGTGGGATAAGAGTGGGGTTCGGCGCCCCTAAACCGGTCTGAGCCCCCAGTGGCGTTTTTGCCACTGACCGTCCTAAGGCGGTCTTCCGTCGTCCTCCTAGTTTTATGTATGTTATATGTCATTGTTTGTCTTCTATATGCTGTGTAAGTTCGGGCGCGCGAGCGTGTGTGTGTGTGTGTGTGTGTGTGTGTGTGATTGTGTGATTGTGATCATAAACTTATTTCTATATTGTTCGGGTTGCTGCAGGTTTTGTATGTGGTGTGTCCTGCTTGACCTACTTGTCTACTTATAAAAGTATTTTGATGCAACAACTACATATATATATATATACAGTTTAATAAACGTTTTTGTTTACCATCTAACGTGTTAGACACTGAATACTGTGAACCTGTATAAACAGTTTCGAGCAAGATCAAAGGCCGAGTTATCCAGTGCTTAGTCTGGCTATAAGCTGTTCTACACTAAAAGTAAAACAAACTTTTAAAAAGGACGAGAACATTGCCATTATCTATATAATCATATTTTCGGTTGCGTTGCTTTAGAGTTTGAACAGTAAAGAATATAATTTATCCCACTGTAAAGCCAAACATTAAAAACCTAAATGATTATTCATGGGTGTTCATATAGTACCGATACGTACTAAACGAGTTGGCTGAAACATACGGAACGAGGTTTTGCTGCTTACAGGTTGACAGTACCATGTGACTTACATCAGAGTTTTTGATTTGGGCAACACTGTACGACAGTAGCACTACCCTTTTAAACACAAACAGACGATACTTTTCTCCGTACTATTTACAATTCTTTTGCGTTACGTTAACGTTGAAACCTGTATGAAACTATATAATAGCGGTCTTTCTACGGTACGAACGAACTTCTTTCTTCTTCGTTTCATTCTTTGCGGTGTTTTAAAAAAATCGTCCTATAACAAACGCGTCAAAAGGCATTGCTACGTGACAGAGTTTTTTAACATTATTTAAGTAGATCATCGTAGAGGAATGCTCAAAATGTAATGATAATTTTAATGTTTAAACATACATGTACTTAAGTGAAGGCGTTTAAAATACGTTTGATTTTCGTAAAACCACGGTGTGTTCATGTGTAAAACGATAGAAGATACATCCTCGGTGGATACTCTGTAAAATAGAAAAGATTGATGATACATAAAATGTTAAAGCAATGGTAAGGTTTACGCCCGTGACACCCTTATTACTACTATAAAGGTTGCATAAGTTATATTATTTACTATATAACGCGTTGAACACTGATCATTGTCAACATGTATAGACATTTTGAAGCCCGGCAGGCTTTCATCGCACGTTAGAAAAAACAAACATCTTACCTATACAAATGGAAATCTCAGCGTACATGTAAAACAGGTGGACGTTCTCATATACATTGCCGTTCAAACTGTTGAAAATGTTCTGATTTCGGTTTCATTTTTAGGACCATCGATCGTAGAAGTGAGCCTTGACTCGAGAGAAAATGCAGCTGCATGATTATGATTGCATATGCTTTGTCCGTTGAATAACCCAAAAGCACACCGCCACCCAATATCTCTCTATGAAAAACTATGCATAACGAAATTTATTTTAATAAAAATCACCGATTGTAAATGGATACTTATATGCTGCAAACAGTGAAGAACATTACCAGTAGACGGCATTCTGACGCGGGATTTGACAAGGGTTTTCGTCGCTTCGCTTGCAGCTATAGAAAATGATACCATACATTATGCTCTACGTGATTTGTGACGTTGATCAGTTGTGACTCATATTCTGAATTATTTTTTTGTTCGTTTTGCACTTACTTTGATGTTATACAAGCATATCAAACCTTATATACAGTAGTTATGTTTTGCTATATACTATAGACCCCTATTTTGATTTTGACAATATTTGCCTTGCATTAACTTATATTAGCAAGATAGGTTTGCTAACATAATTATATTGTAGACGTGCGAACAACATATGTGTTCAATGACTTGTAGGCTAAGATTGTGTGCCCGCCTAGCCAACAACTATTCCAGATCAAACCTGCATATGTGTAAAAACTACTTTATATGTTAGTTTCAATATAAAAGACTGCAAAACAGATACGTGTCCGCTTTGCAAGGTAGGTTCTGATCAAATAATATGTTGTGTTATTATTGCCTGTTCAGTTAGATTTATCTCTTGCTTCCGTTTTAAATTTATCAATGAAACGGTGAATGACAACACTTTAGCTGTGTACAACATTACATTGAACAATTGGACACATATTCCGGCATTTAAAAAAAATAATGCCTACGATGGCATTCCTCAGATTTTAGAATTCCTCAGAAAAAGTAAAATAATACGAATTTTGAAGAGGTTGTAAGCAGTAATCTTGCAAAGTTAAATGATTCAAAATTACGACATTATATTGCTAAAATCTAACCCTAGAAAAACATGACATGGTCTGTCGTACTGATACATACATTGCAGGGAATGTATCCCTCACGTTCTATGGAACTCGTATTACACATTGTAGATGACCATCGTCTATTATGAGTTTGTCCCTCTTCATTTAGTGGCTTTGGATTCTTTTGACAAAATCCTAGTGTCCTACATTAATTAATCATGATTTACGCAAAATTTAAAAATTGTAACACAATACTCTAAGACATCAACTATGCTACCAGTTCTAGAATATACCACATGATTATGGAATGGCTGAACTAACCTTGAAAAGCGAAACTCAGATATTGTTAAACAAGAAACTATTCGCATAGAATGTCGATGATGCATATTAGATAAAAAAGATAATATGTGCATTTAATACGTCATTGAATCTATCGAAAATTGCACACAAAGAAAATCACTTACAATTTTATCTTTCACTATTTCCCACTACTTAACTACTATTATTTAGAATTGCGAACTTAGGTTTCATAAACTCAAATTTTGCTGCAATTCTGGATTTATATTAGCAAGCAAAACAGTATCATATCATAATGTGCATATGACAATCAGAAAATTTTAAACATGTGACCATCAATACAATCAAAGCCTCTTGAAAACAAAATCTAATTCTTCGATGTCATTCAGAGCTATTGAAAATAGGAACGGCGATAAATATTCACCCTGTACCACACCCAATAGACACTCGTACTCTTCGCTACTAGTTATGACGTTTCACCCTTGATTTGACTGAGCTATACATAGAACGCATTATTTATAAAACATTTCGACGGATGCTTAACTTGACAGGTTTAAACAATACATAATCTTTAACATTGTAAGCGAACGCTTCGGTAAAGAGCGTATGTTTTTTTATTGTTTAGCATACGCTAAATTAGTTTAGGAAAAAATAAATATCAACGCTGCTCATTTGAACCCTAAAATCAACCTTCTATATAAACCTGATACATTTCTGTCCAAGTATTTCATCTATTATTCAGCATCCGTGTAAATAATTTTATCATGGTACTTGGCAACGTTATTCCGCAATTTAGAATTCCGAAATTTAGATTTACCTTCTTGTGTAAAGGTATCACAAAACCTCCGTCCCATCTGTCAGAGAAATAGCTGAATATTGTAAATATAAGACGGACGATCTGTTATATTCCGACATATTGTTTACAGAAATAAGTAAAACTAAATTTAGTACTTCTACACGCTGTCGTACATATTACAAACTATATAAGCTATGAAGACTTGTAAAGCATTTTCATTCAGTATATGTCGTTGTTTGTCAATTACATAAGCAATTAACAGTGCAATTAAAGCGTTGACCCATTCCGAGTGGTATAGTGTAGCGCTGTAGAACGAGGGGTGACACGTGTGTCGGTGGGTGCTTTAACGTACCGCAAGGACGATACGTGATAGGACCCTACGGAACATAATTGTCTACTGTGGGCAGATCGCAATGTCGGTCAGTAGACCAAATGGTTTCCGATCAATAACCTGATAAAACTTTGACCCAGGGAACTCATACTTATGTTTGGTTGGTCATGACCAGTAGATGAAAACTATTGATGTTTAGCTCAGTGGGTCAAAGGTCAAGGTCAGTGTTAAGCTATACATGGTTTCCGATCAATAACTTGAGAACGCTTGGGCCCAGGGACTTCAGACTTGCTAGGCTGGTTGGTCATGACTTGCAAATGGACCCTATTGATTTTAGATCAGTCCATTAAAATTCAAGGTCAGTGTGACCTTGAGCTGAAAAACAGTTGCTGATCGTTCTATGCCTATTAAATTCAATTGTCCAAATACTACTAACAACATGGCTCCCAAGCGGGAATAATGTTTTATGTCAGACAATCTAACGAATAGCCAGGCCGCATTAACATATTTATTAAGACGCACAATATAAGAGTCTCAATATGAGACATGTTCTAATACTCACACTCATCCAATACAAAGTACACTCATGAAATAAACAATCTGCGAGATAAAACAATAATACTAAAAGTCCAGAAGCAATGAATCCTAAAGTAGTAAAGGCCTTTGACTACTTTGACTCAATTCTGTAAACTATGCACTCAGCATTAAATTAACCCCCTAAGAACACTTAGTTTTCACTGTAAAGTCAATTACGCAACACAGTCTCTGCACTTATCAAATATGTCTCTGAACTCATAGTTCTTCACACTTATTTACTTCCAGTGTCATTAATAATCTAAAAGCATTCAGCTTTAACAGTTCCAAACACTCAGCTATGATATCTAAATGGCACTCAGCCAACAGTCACTAAGACTGAGAAAGTAAATTGCGCTCAGCCCACAGACACTAAAACTAAGAAAGCACTATGCTGTAAATGCATAAAGCAATATAATAAAATTATCGCCTTTGCATGCACATAGCAATATAAGTAAAGCACACAGCTTTTAAGCACATATTTATCTTTATGAAGCACACAGCTAGGTAGGTTAGTCACCACGCCTCCACCATACGTCATCTTCAGACTCGTCACTTACTGTTGTAGTCTGATTGCAGTCGTCATGTTTGTTGGGTCAGCCGCAGCCATGGTCTTGGTCTTGTGGGTGCTGCTTGAAGCAGGAACCAAGGTTGTGATGAGTGACTGTGATCCCGGAGAAACTAAATATACTACGACTGTCACGTAAGAATCATTTACCCTTTCCTTCACATGCTACTTTTTAGATAATCAACAAGGAAATAATAAAATGAAAATTATGAACAAAATAGGTAACAGAGAATGCCGTTTTTGAATAGTATTAAAATCATTGCATGAAATGGAAATAATTGAATGAAAAAATAAATGCCGTTTTTGAATTGTATTTAAATCATGTATGAAATGGAGCATTTGCTCGTTTCGAGCAAATAATTCATTGTTTCAATGTTTTCAATAACCATCTGTTACAGAGACGCTGAAGGACGCTTTTGTGAAGGCGTAATTTCCAAGTTGTTTGTTTTGTCTACATTGATTAAATTGATATTGCAAGCTGGATAAAGGGTGTCCTAAATTATTGCAAAATGTTTAGAAGTTTCAATCGCGTTGTCGGTTCTGGTTATTTACTGTTTGCAAAGCTGTTGAGTACCATTATTTGATTAGTATGTGCATTGGACGGCGCGCTGTTCCTTACCGTCTCACCGCTTACGTAACGCACGATGTTTTGTTAATATGGAATACTGACAAGTGTGTGTCATTGCTTAATAATTTACTATAAGTGTCAAAATGTTTGAAGATCAGACGACAAGCCACACGGCATCTCATCTGGATCAGAACTTTTTGTACAGATGTCAGTGATATATGTCCAACGCGTTAGATGGTAACAACTGGTATGTATCCCACTGTATTATAAAGGATGTTTAGAGAATTGTCACCGGTGTAGTAGGACAGATTAGCCCCCACTAAGAATATACCTGGGTATATTTTGCCCGAGGATATTTTATACCCCTTATCTTATGATAGATGAAAGCTCAACCATGCTAGAATAAAATATCCTAGGACAGAATATACTCCAGGTATGAAATATTCTAGGACAGAATATACCCCGGGTATAAAATATCCTAGGATAGAATATGCCCCCGGTACATATATCCTAGGACAGAATATATTCCTGGGTATAAAACGATTTTTTATTTCTCTATAAAGTATAAACAGAAATAGGTTTGAGCTACACGGTCTGCTAATTTAAAAAAGGCCCTTCAAACACACGGCAAAATCAGCGCATTCGGCCATTTACAAAATTTAATACACTGAATTATGATATTGACAAACATATAGAGGACATACATGTAAGAACATGTGTGCATTCATGTATTCATAAATCGAAGGATGGGAAATGCATAATGCATCCTGGAATTAATTACACAATTCTTTCAAGGGTATCATTTTTCAATATACTGGCTTCTGCAACATATTTAGATATGTTTATTAATGTATAAGTATGGTTTGATGACATTAATGAAATGAATCTTTATTGTGTGGGCCACAATGTATTTCATTAATCCGTATATCTCTATATATTGGACAAGACATCATAAAATGAAATTCAAATTATATAGTAATTTGATCACACACTTTACATGTTCGATTTTTCTCGTGGTGTTCTATTGTAACACCCTACTTCAATTGCTAGTCAACTTTATCTGAAACGAGATAGATGGTGTCTTAGTAAATTGTTTTTAACCACTGTGTGATCATCCAGATATCTTTTCAAATCCAAAATTAGTTTAAAATGTACAATAATACTCTAATTTAGATGTCTTATTTACTGAAAACCTCCACTTAAGTTTACACTTGCACCATCTAATACATATCCTTAAAATATTTATTTTGTGACAATTCAGTGTAAGACACAAATACACCAAATTAAATCCAATTTTTTGATTTACCAAGAAACAGTGTTGACCCCCACCCCGTCAGTCGCTGGGATTTCCAAAACGGCCTCTGATCAGGATATGCACTGTTTCTCGCCATTCACAATAAACTGTATTTTCTCTTCCACCTTTTCAAACAGTAAAGATATGACTGATCTCGGTTTACACTGTTTGCAATAAAATTATACACATTTTTCTCATATCGCGGCTCCTATAAATTAATAAATAAAATACAATAAGTAAAGCAAAATATAAAATAAAGCCAATATAATAGGGGTAGATTTTATTCAAGAGGGGTATACATTTTCCTAGACCAGATTATACCACGGTTGTAATCAATCCTAGGACACTTTAACACCGAGTATACTTTGTACTAGGGGTATACACTGTCCTGTTACACCGGGGATCGGGCTAACCTATATCTGATAGATGTGACAATAACAAGAATCAACACTATTTGTTTTTGTTTTCTTTGTCATGGGGCGGTGTATAACCTTGGTCGCGAAAAGTGAAGTTTCTTATCGGACTCCGAATAGGCGATGTCTAATCTAAAACTTCATTGTTTCCAATAGTGCCTCTGTGTGCCCTTGGAATGAAAAAAGATAATAAATTGAAAATACTCGATCCTCGTTATCAAACTCGGATAAGATGAATACATGCTTTTGTCTAAACTAAAATATGAATTAAAGCACAGGTTTTCACATCGCGGATAGGTCTTTTGTGAAGGTGGACATTTTATAAGCTCAAATTGCTAGAAGTGCGAATTTAAATCGAACTTCGGGAAATTCGAACATTTCAACTTTCAGGGTCAACAAGACGGTGAAGTCTTTTGGAAAGAAGACAAGAATCGCAAGTGCAAGGTCGTGCTTAGTCTTTGGCTGGTTTTGCAAGACTAAATACTGGTAAAGCAACTTCGCTAAATTAATCTTTAGTCAGACATTCACGGTGCATGTAATATACACAAACAGTTTGAAACCGCACTAGACCCCTTGTAACTCCGTGTCTCATCTGTGCGAACCTGTTTGACACTCAGGCCAGTGTTTCTCAAAAGTTTGAATGCATTAGACAATGTCTTAAAATATGCAAAAACCATTGAAACAGACAGCAGGTTTGGCGACGGGTCACATTAAATGCAATGTGAAAAATGCATATGCATTTTTTTAACGTTGCATTTAATTAATCGTTATATAAGTGTAATGGTAAGTTGCTCTAAACCGTAGAAAATGTGAATTTGGTCACAAAGAAAAGATTTTAAAATCTTAGAAATATCAGTCACCCTTCTTTTTTATTCTTTTATTTCAACAAGTGTTTGCATGGTCTTTCAAACTACAAAGTTTAAACAAACTACTATTTAGAAGACAAAAACACCATTACTGGCGCAAACGCCTTTAAATCAGGAGTTCTACTTAACCGAGTTTGAGATAACGAGGTTCAAGTGTGTAGGCTCTTTCTCAGACGCCAATTGGAAGGAATACGCGTATCTACTTTATCATTTGCAATTGTTACAGTTAATATTGTAAAACTGTCGTTTTTTGTTTAAAATATATAGCAATTTGTTGGCACTAGAAAAAAAACATTCTTTACTTATCGTAGTGTGATGCTAGTCCTACATGTATACTGATACCAAACAAATTTAATTAGACTGCTATTCACGGCATTGGTGACATTTATCAGACTACGAATAACCCGGCTTCTGATCCGGTTTTAAGCCTTTTCTACATTCGAACAACAGTTTTACCCAGTTTTAAAACGATGCCGGCGACAGATTCAACAAATGATTTACGCGGCGGCCTCAGGGTTACATTGTTATACAGTTCAATGGCCGTCATTACTTCAAAGTAAAGTAATCGTTTTCGGAGATATTGTGATCGGTCGGAGCGTTCACTGTTCCTGGTTCGCGACATGTGGTAACATATGTGACCGATCATAATTTATTTACAGCATGGTACTTTCAGAGCACTTTATCTCTATTGCGTAATAAGCAGTGACTTCTCAATATCAATTTATTAGTAATATTTAATAAATAAATTTACAATTAATTTAACCTTCCATCTACAACAAGGTTAGCGAAACCAATCGATATTTTCATAATAAAGCATACATGTTGGACTCTGTGGCAAACTATTTCTTCACTTGATCATTTTATTTGAATTATAAAACTGAAGGTTTGTCGTAACAACGAAAGTAGTGAAACTTCAAATATAGCCATTACCTGGATGTTCGGATCTCCGCTAGGGGCGCTGCAGATGATGCAATATTAAGGAAAGCGTAATGTTGCATTCTTCAACACTGTTGGAACTGCTGTCAAATCGTGACGATCGTTTGAATCAGCTAACCGATATAAACGAACGATGGGCTACGGTATTAAACGTATATTGTTTCGTTGATTTTCTCTTGAGGTCCGCGTTATTGGGAACACTGATATAAAATTCTGCAACGTGTAGCTTGTGTTGTAAGATATTAATACCACTATAGATCTAACACCAGAGTCTCGGGAAACACGATGGAACGTTCAGCGTCGTGCATTTGGAGTTGCATGATAGTAGTTTGTGATAGCGTTATGGGTAGTTATGTCTTCGATGGATATATTCACGACTGTAGATACACATAGATATCAGCATAGTCTCGGGGCTAGCTTCATTGATTTAAGTATGCGTTGCGTTATGTGATGCTTCATGTATAAATATTATAGCAGTGTGTGTAGGCAGTGGTCTGTGATTTCCAAATAAAGGGTTTTCTTTTTCGATGTAATTGTGAAGGTAACCGATGCCTAGATTTCAATGAATTTGAGAACTTACAAAGAACAATAAATGATCTTGAACATGCAAACGATTAGTTTCCCCTATATATATCGGTGGTCGCCTGCTTAAAGAAGATATTTAGAACATCCTCCCAGTGAATACAGTGTATAGTGTTGTTTTAAAAGCACCAAACTTTCTTAAAGCGGTATAAAAGTAATGCAGAAAGCTCACATAGGAGCTTTCAGCACTACCGTTGATCTGCATTAAGCTACCATCTGTCTTTAATGACCTCAATGTGTTTTCATTGAGATGCCGCACTGTAGTCTCCAGTAAGTTGTTTTAGACCCAATGTAAAACTAGGTCTGCCACATGTATTGTGTTGCAAGCAGTCCTCTGTATAAAGATGTGCATATTAATATTGCCGTGGTTCTTTCCATCATTTACTCTTTTTAATCACTGTGGTATAAATAGGGTAATAAAAAGGCTAAATAGGTCTTTGTTCTGTAAACTTATTGCAAATATTAGATTATTAATTATTTGGACAGATATTCTCGATTAAAATGTATACAAGTGTAAGATCCGTGTTGATAAAAGGAAACCGTTTTTATGAAAAAAGCATACAGAACATTCTTAGAAATAGTTTGAAAAACAAAAACTAAACATTAATGATACTTTTTATATATTTTTATATGAAGGTTTGCCGTTTGCCAATAACAGGAAGTCAGTGGAATAATTGTAGATTTAAAATGAATAAGTTATCATTGCAGGATCCATACTTACTACGATATAATAGATACAATAGAACCAGACAAGACAAAAGAAGAGAGATGTTGCCCCGGATACTCTGTTGCCAATTCCTCCACCGGAATCTGTATACAATCAGGTGCAGTGGTTTTAGGAACCTTAATGTTAAAATAACGCAAGCAGAATGCAAATATTATGAAAAGGTTTAGAAAGGATAGCCTTCCGACTCATTGTTTTAAAAGCATTTACACCTACAAAATAAGGATACGTTTGCAAAACAAATAAATAAACTGTTTACATAATGTAATTAAAAGTCATATACAACAAGAACATGTGTCCATAGGACACAAATGCCCCCACTTCCGCTTTTCGTGCCGTACGAATGAGCGTACGGACGGAAGGACGCACGAACTACCTTGAATGCTGTTGTGGGATGCATTGTTATATATTTAATTAATCTAATGATCCCATAAGCAGCAACCCATAAGCAATTTGTACCCCATTAGTCTGTTCTGTACAGGTTATGGACACTGGGCATTATTATAAGGACAGTTTTATACATTAGTATATATTCTAAACCGGCGCTGACATTTCTACATCATAGTGATGAGGAACTGGCTTAAAATTAACTGGCTTAAAATTAAAATTATAATCAATTATCTCATTTGTCACACTGGAGACGACAGTAAAACACTGTCCCAAACATTGTTTAAAAAAAGAGTTTCATGACTACAACAGACTGTTTGGTGTTCCATATCGTACGGTTTCTAACACTGCATGATGCAGTTGCTGGAGTTTTAGGACCGTTCGTGCGTTTTATCGTACGCAATATTTCGTTGTTTTCCTTTGCAGGCTGTTTGAATGGCACGTATGGTGACAACTGTACCCAGGAATGTTCCTGCCCCGAGAATGCCTACCAGAACTGCGACCAAGAGACTGGCAACTGCACGTGTTTTCCCGGCTGGCACGGCACTGACTGCAATGATGGTGGGTATATATGTGTACATCGGCATTCCTGAATAAAATCCTTTGATATATAAACCTATTTGAATTGTTGACGAACTTATGTCAATGAACTGTTAAATCTGATACTGATTCTGACATGTTATTTCATGAATATTAGGCAAACCCCATTAACCCCTTCATTGCCTATCCTCAACCGTACTGTCATATGCAATCAGTTTGGATGCGAATGATACGCCGAGTAACTCGACGTCTAATCCGGATACAAGCTGTTTGACACTCAACCAATTTGTTTTGCCAAAACTTACGTGAATCTGTAAAGTTTAAAAATGAGGCAACGAAATATTGCTCATGCGCTTACTTGCTTTGGCAGTGAAGGGGTAATAGTATGTTTTGTATTGGATATCGCGTCGTGAAGCGACCTTCTTTCATACAAGCCAATTGTCTAATCCCTTTGAGATTTACTTACTTTGCTATGACCGTTGCAATTCATAACCAGTTGTAACTTGGCGTCTAAGTATGATCGAGACTGTTAGACATCCAGACAAAACTTCACCTGATTTGAAGACAATCGGGTAATGTCTGAATATTAATCACACGAGAGTTGAGCAGGCGAGGGGTCGAGCAGACGACAAATATCGCAGCGGGATCAGGGATAACAGTCCTGATAGGTTCAATTTTCAGAATGTGAGCCTGGACATTATGGTGAAAACTGTCAGTCAAAATGTGAATGCAAAAAAGGATCCAAGTGCAATCCACAGACAGGACAATGTACGTGCCGTCCTGGATGGGAAGGACACTTCTGTGAGAAAGGCAAGTATAACGTTGCTCCATGACTTCGTTATAACTTTCGTTCAAATAGACAAGTGGGATATTTTACCATGATTTTCATTTTAAGTCTTAAGTTCATTATTAATGCGATGATTCTATCTTTTTCCTCAACAAGGAGGAAATATTCATTAGTAAAACAGAACAGATCATCTCATTATCGACATGGTTTAACCACAGGCAACCGGCGTTAAAAACATATTCCATAACCCCTAAACTATACATTAAAATCATAAAAACAACTTCGCGAAAATTTTGTATTTCGCGAAAATGACAATTTCGCGAATTATTTTTTTACTAACATGTAATATATAGACAAGGTGTACAACTCCGTTTACAGAAAACTACCCCCTAGTCTGTTCCGAAGCTCGTTACTCAGTCAGTTCTCGGCCGATTTTCAAAATCTAAGTATTTTATGTCAAAGAAATAAATTGTCTAACACGTACGCTAAATGATTTGTACATATCACATACACCCGCTGAGCAACAGACGCCGAAACAGGCGAAATATTTTAGAAAGTTTAGTCGGACACTTTGCTGATACACACAGGTCCGATAATTGGCATTGAAGCAAAGAAGGAAAATCCTAAATCCGGCCGTGTCATGCACCGAACCACATTGCGATCAAACAACTAGGA
>JAULCE010698816.1:0-15592 GCA_032359355.1 Macoma nasuta | reverse complement strand
GCTACATAAAGAAGACACACATGGACAAAAACATACATAAATCTAGGGTGAAGATAGGAGTACCGCCTTGGAATTAAGTCGAATCCATGCTTAAATTGAAGCAAAAATCTGAACCCGAAACAAAGTTCTCTTTCTTGGAGGATACCTTTCAAAGTTTTGAGCCTCTATTTATAAGATGACTTGCCCGAAACTCGAGTCTCGACTGCAATTTTGCGAGCCATGTTCCCTTAGGGGAAGGGTCGAATCTGATGTTGTTATAACTTGTGTCCCGACCCCATATCCTTCTACATTTAGAAATAAAAAAATGCTTAAACCGTATCAATCTGGACGCGATTTCATGTATACTAGGGAATCGTTTCAATATCATCTTTTATCTGTAAACGGGAACATGAAATGACCAAATCTGACTGAGGAATTAAATTAAGAGAAGTCAAGATGTCGTCGACGATATGGCAGTAGCAGTGAGTTATTCAATTTCTATGTTCGTACTGTTTATAGGACATGGCTTTGAGGAGTACGTTTGGTGGGTGCGTTTTTTATCGTTGTTGTTTACTACTCTTCCTTAATAAACAAAGAACGAGAACTATAGATATAATTTAAGTGCTTTAGTATTTCGGCACCAATTCACCGCTTGCCACAGTATTTAGTCTCCCGATATGGACTCCGCAAAACCAATGACCGACATGATAACTTGCTGCTGGTTTCGTACAATGAAACAAAAATAATAAGTTGTTAGCCATAGTTGAATGAATGTATGTATAAATGATTTTGCTTGGCCTGTTTAAGAAATTGTATCACGGACGAGCCCCCAATATATGTTACGAGCCAGGCGTAACAAGAAAGACAAAGCCAGCAGCATTTCACACTTTCAAAAAACCCTAAATCACTTCCGATCCTGGTAAATGTTTTATTTCTAAATCCGACTTTTGAATGTTCCTGGGCACTTTTAAATATAATATCCACACTTTCTAAAATCCAGTAAATAATATCAAAAGAACAATACAGAATGTTCACACAGTAACTCCGTATTATAGCTGATGACTTACAAAATATAACCTTACAAATTTGCAGCATTTTATATATACTCTATCATCTTTCTAGAAATATATGGAAAAATCCTGTATTTGCTTGATAAAATTAGATCGGGTGACCAACTGTTTACAAGTTAGATGTCAAATATAGATTTCTAGAATAATCTTCGGTATTGTCAATATTCCAGACGTTTCTATATTTTTCCATAACCTTCTTCAATTTTCTACAAGCTCCTACAATTTTCTATAAATTTCCTTAATATTCTACAATGTTCGAAATGTGCTAAATGTGAATATTATTGGTAAAAAACGTGCTCATAAACAATAATAAAGATCATTTTAAATATGTCAAAGCAAGTCCATAATTCACCAATGAGCTGTTTACATAACAATATTAATTTTCAAATTCATCTTTAATGCGAGTAAAGGTTGAATCTTTTTCAGGAGAGAGGTCAACTCGACATTCTTTCAGGCTATGTCAGTTTAGTAATCATTCAGGCGAGGCCAGTTCGAGCCTCCTTTAGGTGAAATTAATTCGACACTATTTTAAGCCAAAGCAGTTCGACACGCTTTCAGGCGAGGACGAAATTACGTTTTTGCAATTGTTTAACCCTTATCCTGCCGCCAAAAAGAAAATTAGTCTGTTTAGTTATCGTCTGCTTGATCTCTTAACCTTGATTAATTCGTTAGAAATTTTGTGAAACTGTTGCCTAAGTGACATAAAGCTTCAATCCTGATAAGACTCCGAGTTACTCGGTGTCTGATCTGGGTCCAAGCTGGTTGACGATGCCATTATTCTCGCGATCGGCGTAAACAGGTTAAGATATATTCACGACCGAAAGCCTGTATGTTTCTAATTCCAGAAGGCCATAAAATGGACAAAATATTGCTGAATTAGTCCCATGTGGTTTAATATCCTTTTTACTGTTCAAATGATCCCAGAAAATGGGAGAGCAATCCTAATCCAGCGTTTATCGTATGCTTCGAATGTCGTCTGCTTGGATTTTATCCTATTCTCATTGACTTCATGTTTGGTGACACTTTTTTCTTATTATCAAACAGCTTGTACCGGATCAGACTCCAAGTTACACGGCGGCTAATCCAGATTCAGTTTTTGTCTTTAGAATATTTGTCACTGTGATTTACGGACTTAAAATGATGTAATTGAAAAAGTTTGTTTATATTGACTCCGAACCATACATATTCTCTTGCGGGGAAAGTTTCAGAGGTGGACAGTTTAAAGGGTTCAGAAATCGATCGCTTACGTGGAATATTCAGCGCCAAAGCATTTGTTAAGAGCTTGAAAAAGATTCAGTACGAAGAGAAATACAAATTATAATTTAAAGTAAGTTAAGTGGCTCTATGTTAAATAGCCTTTGGTTGAAAACAGAAAATCTGACGAAATACCTGATGTGTAACTCGACTCGTACATGACTAGAAAGTTACGTTCTTTTAAAAAGTTAACTATTTAGTTTCGCCATGCTCTTAACACATTCGGACTTATCTTTGGAACTGGCGGTTCCATTTTAGCGCTCATTTTCGGCTTCAGATAAACGCCACTCCGCAAGTGTTGTCGCTGTGCTGACGCTACTTTCTCTCTAACGACAGTTTTAATTTTGAACCAATGACGTCTTGTGTAGTGTTTCAGTTTGTATGTAATTATCATGCACAGGGACACACATACACTTGATCGAACGGTAAATATGTGAAAGAAAATTTACTTGATTTTTTCGATTAGAGCAAATCCATTAAAGGGCGTATCAAAATATCGTTTACAAAATATGCCTCACACTTTAAATAGTTAAATACCTTTTTTTCAGAAAAATACTTCTGCAATGTTGGCAATAAAAGCGAGGTATGGTGGCTCTGCAGCAGGAGACTATTGAAAATATTGTAGGAAACGGGGAAGTTTTGCTCGTATTATTGAGATGATTTGAACTAGCAAAAAATGAATATTTAACAACGACCGAAAACTGTAGCTAAATAATACACTATCTTGCTTTTCAAGAGCAAAGAAGTGTCGAATTGAAGGATAGCCTAGTGGTCAGGGCGTTTAGCTCCCGATCTCAAGTTTAAATCGAAACAACAATAACGAGGAAATGTTTACCTGTATGTTATGTTTTTAAAACAATTTACAAAATAGCCGTTTCGATTTATCTCCATAACATACTTTTCTTGAGATCATTCTCGTGTAGACACGTTAAGACATAGCATGTAGATATAAAATGAATCAAAGGATTGAATCTCAAATTGACTCCTTCGTGGTTGTTTAGAAACCATCGATTCGACCATAGCCGTTGACTGTTTTGCATATTTAATGAACGAGTAGGTGAAGTGTGCAAACTTAGTCCTTTGCTTTGATGCTTTACTTCGTTAACGAAATCAAATGTTGTGTTATGATAATCACAGTGCTTGCCGATAGCTAACCTTTACATTTGCTATTCAAATAACAAACAAACTTTTCGTTTAGAAACTTCAAAATTAGGTTTTGAGAATGATAAAGTTTTCCTCGCAAATCGTGGAAATGAGACGCGTCATTTTAACGTACATACATAAGTTGAAAGTTGACGTTCGTAATACTTTTTATCGTAATTCACCATGAACGTCTAAGCTTGAAATGAATCACGAAAACGTAATCAAATCAAAGGACAATTTACTATATAAATATGAGCCTGTATATTCAAGTTTGATATTATATGTAGTTATCTTTTCATCATGACAGAAGACTGAAAACCCAACAAGTCGAATATTTACGTTTTATAGAAGCAACATTAGGTAGTGCTCAACTGTTTGTTTCTCAAAAGCACAGCTATCTCTATATATATAATTAATACTTCACACCATTCTCAATAGCAATGCCGTCTGATCCCTCTGTAAATATCAAATAGTTTCATTATTGAAACGTTTAAAATAGAATACTATTATGAAGAAAGGGGTTAAAGTATCAAGATTTAAACGAGAAGAACGAATGTAAATTAAAACACAACTGAAGATGTCTTTATATCGGAATGTTACAAATAAAAAGTGTAAGGACCCTTTTTAGCAGTTATGCATTTGTGATAGGGTTTGCAAATGTATATGCGAGCCAAACCATGAGACAACGAATAAGCACAAGTTTGTAAGTAGAAATCGGAATTCTTTAAGGCTACACTATGCGGCAGTTATCTTATTATGTCGCTCCACTAAACTATCAATATCAAGAACGAATTTCAAGAAAAACAACGTGCTGGCTTGTAATTCTAGGTCGAATCCATTTAACTCTAATTACGCTGCGACAATTGCCATCTGCTTAAACTCAAACCGGCCTCATTTTTATAAACCATTTCCGATCTGCTTCAAATTTATATTTGATTTTATGGTCGCGATGAGCTTAACGGGGTTAATATTTGCATTAGATAAATCGGTTTCTATTTGATTTAATGTATATTTATGTTCTTCTGATGTGTACTTAGGAATGTACGTGATAACCTTTATTCGATATGCTATAATTAGACTATTTACACTTATTCACAATGAACAAATATGTTTGAAAGAATAAAAATTCGAGAACAAGAGAGGTGACATCTTTGAAATGCTTTAAAAACATAGTAAAATATAGAGTATTTTGTCATACTGAGCAAATGTTCTATTTCCCAAAACGTATTCAACATTCATCTGCTATAGTGATGTCAACAGGCGGATCAATGGCCTAAAGGGTTAAAGCAAACAGTAGTAGTCCTGCTTCATTAACCTTTTCAGGTCGCGAACTTTCTCTAAATCTCACAATTTCAACATTTGATGTCTTATTTGATTTTGTCAGTTGTACTGCCACTGCATTACCATTTTGACTCGTTGTTAAATGGTGATTGTTTTGGCCGTTGAAATTTCAGCTTAGTGAATGTAACAAAAACGTTGATATATGAAGCCGGAGATCGATGTTGCAATTGAGTAAGATATCAGGGGCCCGTTTTATCAACGGACTTACGACAAGAGGTCGTAAGTCAAAACTTCAGAATTTTTTTTTAATTTCTGTTTTCTCCAGCAAACCCTGTCATGTGACATCTTTTGGAATTGTCACGAAAAGACAATTCCAAAGAGATGTCACGTGACAGGATTTGATTGAAACACCCGAAATTATAAGAATTCTAAAGTTTTGACTTATGACTACTTATGTCGTAAGACCGTTGATAAAATGGACCCCTGCTCTAGAACATGTCTATAGAGTTTGCATATTATATTTATAACGTGTGTATACTAATTAGATCAAACATTAATCAAAAATCGCCTGAACATCAATGCAGGAGACACAAGATCGATCGCATGTCGGATTTAAACTTAAATCTCCATATAGCACGCATTCGTCATTACAACTATAATTATTCTAACTAAGATAATGTATCACTGTATAGTTGTATTTCTTTTGTAATCAAACTTTGTGTTGCTCTAATCGAATGGAAACAGTTTGAGGAAAGCTATGTTTACCGTTTCGGAAAATCCAAACGTTTTGAACTAAAACCAGTTGCAACTGACAATCAAACATTTGGCGCTGATAGGGGCAAGACTGGACTTTCTTCATACAAAATACCACCCACCTAAGCATACCTTACTTATCAACACCCATATTTATAATTATCGCAATCGTCTTTTACGACCTAATAACTTCATGACAAACGAGTTGTTCCTGATAACTCAATAGTAGCATCTGGCGTTTGTCCATTAGAGTAGCATACCACTAAGACACACAGATAATGGCACACGCACATATGTCTTCTAACTTACTCTTTGAAGCAACTATGTTGGCAGTTACAGGAAATAAGGTGACACTGAGAAAGCTAATCACACTGTCAGTAGGACTGATAGTTTATTTATCAACGTGACCAACTAACGTCATGGCTCTCCGGCTTAATGCCCTCTAGAGTCTGCTACAAATGACTTAACTTTTTTATTACCTGGAAACGACTTTTCACGCCTCTGTTTTGAATGTCCTTTGATCACAATGTGGGAAATGGAGCATGTCAGACTCTTTCATTGGGGATGAGTCTTAAAGATCATATAACGGAAAGGGTAACCCATTGCATCGCTGGAAAAAGTGTCCTCTGTTATAACTCTCGTCTGCTTGTTGTTTAAACTCCTTCTCTACCAGGCAGGTTGTGCACATGCGCAATGTTTGTTCTACTTCCGCTTTAGACTGGACACACTCCCTCGACCTATGGTATAACCAATGGCCGAGTGTCAAACAGTTTGTATCCAAATGAGACCGAGTTACTCGGCGTCTCTTCGGAACCAAGTTGTTTGCACATGTTATTACACTCGGGGTAGAGCAGTGAACGGATAAACCCTGTTTGATGTTCATTAAAATTAGTGGAACTATTGAATTTGTGTCAAGCAAATTGGATCCTGATTAGACGTCGGGTTATTCGGTGTCTGATCTGCGATCTAGTTATCAAAAAAAGAGTCATCACGAACAAAAATTATGTAAAAGGGTGATCCTTCAAAAGCAAGAAAGCCAATTCATATAGAGAAAATTGCAGACTCGGTTTTATTGAGTCTGTGCAGGAGTAATGATTAAAGATGCAACACTACTCACGCCCCCTAGCACCGGCTTAAGGTATTTTTATAACTTTATCAACATCATATGCACTAAGTCTTATAATATCGTTTAGCTCGAACCTCGGTTAACTTGAACTAACTTCGAGGGACCCAATGACTTCGAGCTAACGAAGTTCAACTGTACAACGTTTTTTTTGTTTTTTTACAGGTGCAATACGAGACTTAGCAGGGACTTGGCTTTTAAAGCAGAGATTCGATTATACCCAAACCACTACTTACTACGGTAAGGAACATGTATGAACCCTTTCATCTTCAATCGAGTCTCAATACCATCAATTACAATTGCAGTCAACTCATGAGCTTGAAGTCGATAAAACCTGTTCACTCATTCGACTCAAATGAAGTTCGAATAAGCATTCATACAACAGCCATCACGAAGAGTGTCATTTTCTTACATCTCTCTGATATAGTGTTACAATATGTTCTTTTTGTTGTTTGAAGACAAGCATCTCAAGCAGTTTCAATCTAAATAAAATGCGTAGTTGACTATTCGCCTGAAGTTTTTTTTGTTTCAGTTAAACGCATTTGAACTAAGAGGCATATTTAGTCAAACTTACAATTTTGACATTGTTAGCAGAATATACCTAGCACAGCATCATAAATCATCAAACTGACAGCTTTACAATATCGCCATGATTCGCTAGTGGTTCGATTCCGGCTAAAGAATGCGAGCAAACTGTTTCAAAATTCTGAAATACCACATGAAGCGCTTTATTAAGAACAGTATGCGGTTTTTGCAAGTTTATAACCTGTCCGTTCACCATAATGTATTATTAATTACTTTCAGTTCTTGATAGACAAAATCTCGTTTCTAAAACTTAATAGAGATATGACCCTTTTTGCAGTGTTAAAGGGTAATTGCTCTACCCTCTGACAAGAAGCAATTCCAATAAAGATTGGCACATGTTTCGTATTACTGTTTCGTATTACCTCCAAATGAGTTTTTGCCGAATTAAAAAAATTCTTTTCTAAGATTTGACCTTAATATTATATCAAAACCTGTGTGTAGTCGCAACCAATTGCAGGGCGATTATTTTTAGATCTCGCAGGATCACATATTGAGATAATTAGTGAAAGCCTGACCAAAGACCCTGGGAGGGCCGAATCTAAAGTTGTGAGAACTTGTGGTCCAACCCTATTTCCCTATATTTTGGAAATAAAATGTTTAAACTAAAAAAGATCCTGGCACCTGATTAGATGTACATTATAGATGTGCCGACTTGATTGTGCCTCTACGTTTGGGAATTTGCTTTCTCAAGTTAATATGTATGCTTAATATGCAACGAGTATAAGGTTCTTTTAACAATATTTAAATGTTCTCGTTATCTCGAACTCGGTTATGTAGAACTCATATTTTAATAGGAACTTAAATCTGAAGCTAAATGTTTTTCGGCTGGTAACAGGTCAACGATTGGAGCATCTAATTTATTTAGTTTATTTTACTTCAATTTCAAAGTCGAGTCTTTTCACAGGATATGCCCTAACCGCTGGGACATTTAAAAACGGTGGCAACCTGGCGGTGGGAAACCCGAATTACCATAATGAACGGCAGGGGCATCGTGGGAAGGTAAGGCATTTTGCCGTTTTGTAATTTGGGCCGCTTCATGCGAAAAGAGGCACTCAAACATTACAAAAATTGTGGACCCATACCAGTATTGGCGTTTCCAACCCAGTGTACATACACTGTGTCGAGCCGGTCCGAATCAATTTCTGTTTGTCCTCTACCGTTGCAACACGACATCTTGTCTGGGTCTTCACTGTTTGACCGAGTGCCTTTTGACGCTGGTAATTTTCGCTTTGACGCATTTGACGCATTAAATGTCGTTTGAAATAGATAACAAACAGATAAGATCGCGTGCATATCGATGGATCACACGTAATATTCCACGATTTTAATGCGATGTAAATCTGCTTGTATTAATGCTTAAAATTATATTTATGACGGCAATATTACCACTTTTAATGATAACTGGTAGTTCAATCTCCGTTTCTGTTTTATATCTACGTTAATATTCATAATAATATGATGTTGTTTTTTTTACAATGAAATGATCTCTAAAATTAGATCATCGTCGGATACCCACGTTTGAAAATCACGTTTCACTTCTTGCATCATCCATGGTTGAAAAGGCTGGTGCTTCGTAGTTTTAGAGCAGTCAGCGATAAAAATATCGACCAATGCAATCGTGTTTAACAAAATGGATGCTCTTCGATAAAGAGGTAGAAATTAATCATAACAAAAAATGGCTGCACCAATGACTTCCAGTGGAAAAACATGTATGTCTATAACTAAAGGGCAGAATTATCGCCTGTTTAATTAACAATCAAGTACCAATATTTTAGGTTAAGAACTGTCTCTAATGGGATGGTATTGTAATTTGTGTACAAACAAGCTGAACTTTTCGCAAGCTGCCGTTTGAATTTCTTTCATGGTCGTCGCAATCTTGCCAGTCAGACCAAACCACAGTAGATGAATCCGAGAACTGCACACTCATGCGGTGCGAACGGTTATTATGAGTTTTGAGCACGGAGTTGCTTTGGGTCACATGGCGCGAGTCTTATTTTGTTTGTCATTTTACCTCCACCGCCTGTGTTGAGGGCTATAAAGGAATCACCTTGTCTGTCCGTCGGTCGGTCGGTCTGTCGCTCGCTTGCTCGGTCGTTCGGTCCGTCACAGGCCATCAGGAAAAATGAAAATTGGAGCATTTTACCTAACCAGCATTACCTTGAAACCCCAAATTTGGTGTGTAGATATATCTTGGTAAGCCGGAGTGTTATGTACACAAAATAGGTCACTGTGACCTTGACCTTGATCTGTGACCCATATAATATAAAAACTGTGTCCGGGCTATACCTCCTACACATAATTACCTACAAGCATCAAATTGGTGTGTGGATGAATCTTGGTAAGCCGGAGAGTCGAGTACAGCAACTTGGTCACTATGATATTGAGCTTGAACCCATATGAAAGTCATTTTGTGTCCAAACCATATTTCCTTTAATATATTCCACAGTTTGAGATTTGCCTGTATTTATTGTAGGAGAGAAAAAGATCAAGATCATTACCACTTTTTATTGACAAAATGTATATCTTGATAATTTCACTTTTACGAACAAATGCTACGTTGTGGGTGTATCAATCACCTTCAGTACTATTTCTATTGATTTGACTTATTAAGGCTTCGTGAACACTTTGGGTTGTCTGTTTGTCTCCATCTTTTATATCTCATTGGCCCAAAATTTGTCACGTCTCTGTTGAAATAGACAACAAAATGGGTTACGGCCCACGATTTTCAATTACGTTTCAGGACCGACCAAAGATCTGAGTCTAAGACACTGCATTTGATTGTAAAACTGAAAGTGTTTGTGTATATTTCAGGTACACGTGAATAGAGACAAAGAAATTGTTATGCCTATTGACTTCGCTTCTACGTCCTGGACAGTGGTAAGTTATTTGATCTGCACTGTTTACAAACCTGTTATATAAACTAGACCCTCTCTCAGATAATTGCCCAACATCATGATCATTACCTTATTCCAGTAGACCATTATGCATTGCGGTTAACGTGCGTATTAAAAATGATATGTTCTTGTTTCTTCACCAAACCCTATGAAGTGACCGCTCATTAGAAACGTTTGGAAAAGACGGTTCTAATGAGAATCACTCCATAGTGTTTGGTGAAGAATCAACCGGAAAGCAAAGTCGTACGGTCTACTGGATAGTTGTATATAGTAGCAATCGAATGATACCAACAGTGAATATCCAGTTCAGACGATAAGTCTCTGGCAATGCTTTGATTAGGTCTACATCGTTTGTTATTGTTAATTTCACTGTCCTGAAGCTCAAGAAGATAGCACAATGTCAATTGCATAACCAAAGGTCGTGCTGAAGACCTATAAAAGGATCCGGGATGACACTATTTGTGATGTGCCCCCTTTTCCCATGACGCTGCTCAAATATACTCGCGAAAAAATCTCGAATACCACTTCCTGTCCATAGTGCAGCAAATTATTTAAAATATATTTTTTACCTCATCCATATGTTAATTTTGTTCGTTTTTGCGTATTTCCTAGATGGAATTCGCGGTTATATCTGCCTAGGTTCTGTGGTACTTGCGCTGGTTCTTCCTGTTTCAGCATTTGTTGCACATTTAGGGTCCAGGCGGTCCCCAGACTCATAGTCAAAGGTGGTGTAAACGTCTGGAGAAACCTCAGTAAGAATTCGCGGTGAACTCTCAACAAAACCCGGTTCACTTGGGCATTCTGCTTCAGACTAATCAGAAGGAATTTGTAGTGACCTCTAACTTAAGAGTCGGTCCCTCGCTCAATTCAAATGTTCACGGTGACAATTTTACTAGTCACCTTTTCCAAATGTGTGTTTTCTTTAGGTGTATTTCCTCTTTATATTCATGATGCGAACATATAACTTTGTATTGGACTTTACCGGTTCTTGCCCCACCTTTAACCCAATGTGAAAAGCAGAATCAAGAACACATGTTATCCTTCCTATTGGCAATGTTCCCTTCCGCTTCAGATATCAATATTTTCTGATGCTGGTGGGATAACTTCATCACAGTTTGCATCTACCAGGGAAATGCTTCTTTATACATTTTCCTACCAATTTCAAGATGATCATCAATTACAAATCTTTGCATTAACTTCACTGAGGAAATCTTTGCCCGGTAAGACATTGTCTCTAGTTGGTGCTACAAGACAGCTCTTTCTACACGATTGCTACCGATATGGATAGTTGCAGTGAAAGCTCCATATGCGCTCAATTCAAACCCGTCTTTTGCATTCAAGTGCAAAACAACTCTAGCATTTGAGCCAATATTTACACTGGTTACTTTGGTAAGGTTCTTAGATATAACTGTTGCAAATGGACCAATGTCTACAACGGCAATGTTATCATTATCATTTTTGTTATCAATCAGAAAATATCGACCATAATACCGGAATGTTTAGAATCTTAATGTGATTTCTGTATTGATTTTGACCTGTAGTTCTATACCTTGGAATGAATAGAAAAAAGTTGACCTACTGGGGCAATCTCTAGAAAAATGTTCCTTTTGTCTAAAGCCGAAACAGCTGCTGGATGACCTTTACGCTGATGGGCTTCTTTGTTTTTTTCAACTTGGGGACTATTTGACCTTTGTCTGAAGAAGCTCATCTACTATTCTTTTCTGCACTTAGTTCAAATCTCTAAAACAACTCTTCAATTGTCTTCAAACGAGCGTCAAAATGGTTCATGGTCACATATGAAGGATTGCAGTTTTGGTTACGGCAAGTTATGGTTACTGGTGTTTCTTCAGCTTCTTCTTAATCCTGCTAACTGACTTTTTTGTCCTTTCTTTCTCTTACATTCCAAGAAAAACTTTGCTGCTGGGCTCTAAAAATATCACATGATCTAATGCTTCATTGAGAGTGCCTGGATTTTGATTCAAGCCTCATATGTTATTTGTTGTTCCTGTAGCCTTTAAGAATTCCTTCATGTCCAGTCATACAAAAGAATAGGCGCTTTTTATTAGTCTGGGAACTTCCTCTGCAAACTCTTCATTTGACGACACCCCACCCTTATTTAAATTCCGACAAGATTCTTCGTACAATTCTTGGAGGCTCTCTTTATACAGTTGTTGGAGGCTCTCTTCTACCAACTTTGTTGATCGGGCTGTCATTTATGGAACTGTAACAGCAACAATCTTCCTGAGAAAGTGTACATAAGGACCGCATTGCTGTTCCTTTATAACATTTGTACAGCCTGTCAATCTTTTCTGGTTTACGTCAGCCGCCTCTTGAAGCAAATATTTCAAACGGTGAGAGGAAATCATCTGTTTCTTCTTAGTCCTCTTACGTTGGCATTTAAGATTGGACGCGTAGCCTTGGCATTGCTTTGTTTATTCTGGCTGAGGTGGCAAATGTGCAGCTCTTCAGCTCCCAGGTCGTCTTCGCTCATAGTCCTCTATGACATGTTATGAAGGTGTATTTCTAGGGTTTGGTGTTAATGTTTGAAAATAAGATATGTATCTTATCATAATCACTTGTATTTGAATGAATTCTTGTTGAACGGATTCAAATTATTTAAACATCGTATCCATTATTATGGTGTTTTGGTTTTTTGAAAGCGTATTGTGATTGTTGAACGGCTTGCTGAGATTGTTGAAAAATTTCCAAAATGGTTTTCATTATGATGCAAGAGTCTTGTTGTGTCAAGTTGCAACTTGCGCATCCACCTCTTTCAAAAATATTCTCTCGGTGTCAAGCAAGAGATTGAAATGAATAGTAGTTTTGTTCTTATGAGAATTCACCAGATCAGCATTAATCTTGTATGGCAATACCCCCAAGGATGTCGTTGAGTCTACACATTTTTTTGATTTAAAAGAGATGCCTGCCTAAAAACGCCTTGATCTTGATCCTCTGTAATAGACAATGCCCCTTCTATATTCGTTACTAGAAAAAGACCCGCGGGATTAATTATTGAATTATTGCCATGAAGCCGTGAATGTTTTCAAAACAGTGCATAAATAATAACTTTATATGCATGACATTTATTTTGTATACTTGTACCAATGTTAATGTACCCTGTACTTAATAAATGAACCCTTTATTAACATCTCTTGAAAATACAGCTCCTGTAGGAGATTCTGGTCTAGTCTAGTTTTTTCAATATAATCTACGACGACGACGAGTTTTGACTCTGATTTGGTAAAAACTAACATTATTGCAGTAATTCAGTTAATCAATATTGAGATCGGAAGGCAACGTAAAATATGCATGGATGAATGTTTTCTGTATAGCCATACATAATGAAATCAAGCCTCGCACCCTGGTGGCCATGTTTTGTAAGACGTTGTGATGGTTGAAAAAAATGATAGTGGGTCACCACAAGTTTCTATTTATATCAAATTATAAAAAACCTTACTTTGGATTTATTTTGGTTGCCATGGCGACCCGAGTTCTCAATAGAATACCTATGATTTTGCAATTTTGAAAGAATCATCTAGGGACGTTTTTTCTGCAAAATAGTACTGAAATACAACCAGTAATTTTCGAGATTAAAGAAGATTTTCAGTTTTTTATAAATATTTCATATAACTCGAGGTATTGGTAAGTTTTGGAAGATCATTCAACATGTATGCATATCTTTTTTGAATAGATATAAGATAAAGCTGGAACATTTATAAGCTTTACCCTACTAGATACATCGATTAATGAATCTGCAGCAGACAACTTTTTAACACGTTGCAAAATGTCATTTAGTGCCTCTACAGGTAACAGCAGACACCTGTTTCACCTATTGAAAACAAATTTATGTGCCTTTAGTTCCTAAGTAACTGGTTGGGTGTATTGTGACGAGTATGCAGTCCTTCTTTAGAATTGTTGCCTCCTTTCGTTTTCAAACAACGGACTATTTAAATTAATTGAAATGCTAAACAACGGCCGATTTAATTGATGTACGTATAACATTGGCAATATCCATTTTGGTTAATTAACCGATTATGTCGGAAGGGCGTTGATAATTATGCATTCTGATAGGTCCAGCAAAGGGCTTTTCTAAGTTATATAATTTGGTTTTAGTTTTGCAGACAAGACCCTTTCTCAGAAACCTTTTCGAAACTTCACACACCAATTTGAGGTCATCACATAACCTTGAATAAAAAGTACATTGAATCTATACTTACTGATTTATGCCTTTTATGTATGAAAATTTGCATGCAATTTGCTTTGAGAGTTATATCCCGGCAACCACTGTTGAAAAGGGTGTCAAATGGTCAAGTAGGCATGCTGTCAAACACATATCACGTGTTGTCTTTTGCCATATTCTTCAAACAATGACCACAAATAACACTAGTCAATGTCTTTTGCAGTGTCAATTACTCGGAAGTTCGGATGAGACGGTAAGTTTTAATTTTCACTTTTCTTTTATTTATTCGCACACTAGCAGTAAAATGGTCAATGATTGGCTTTCACTAAACAGCTCGAGTTGAGATCTTGCCCTATCTCAAAATTTCAATTCTGAATTTCTCGCTTATTTTTATTTTCACTACAACTAGTTAACACGCTATTTAGCAAACACAGATCTAGATCCAAGCCATTTGACAAACGTGATCAAAGCATATTTAAAAAAGGCCAGAACACATATCTGCTTATTTCAATTGTATTCCGTTCGTGCTACGTTTCGTTTGCACAATTTACTTTTCCGTTTGTTTATAAGATGTTATACTTCAGTCTCAAACAGATTGAAGCATACTCAGACGCAGACTTATTCAGCGGTTGATCTATCTCGAACCTGTTAGTAAGTGCTAAGTAACAAACGCGTGTAAGGAATGACGATATGTCCTTCCACAGCTACTAGGATGTAGAAATTCACTTCTGACACACTGATCGGAGAAACGTGACACACAGGGCACGAGAAATTTCAAAATATCCTGGTTGTCCTCAGGGCAAGTAAAATAATTTTTCACTTGCCCTGATTTTTCATCTAAATTTTGGGGGATTTTGTTATATTTTGTCCGTTAATTTTGCGGGGTAATTAGTATGGCCGTTTCAGAGAAAATGCTTTATGAGTGCATTAGGGATTATTCTAGAGACCTAAAAGGGGCAGGGTGCACCAAAAAAGGGGCAGGTTGCACCAAAATAGGGGCAGGGTAGCATGTGTAGCAGCATGCCCGTCTTTTCCGGGGATTATCTTCAGTTTTAAAGATGGTTTGTCAAATGTTTGCATGAAAATTTGGTGATATAACAATATTTTCTTACTGAAAATTATGCCCTTCTTTCCTCTAATTCAGGCTATAGATGCATTTTCTGCTTTTCTTTGATTTCTTGAAAGCATTTTAAAAAGATGCACTGGTGCAAAGAATACTTCAAGAGATAAAACTTGCTTTTATTATCAAAAATAATGTATGTTTTATCCACATTCTCATCCTTATTCAGGGGTGTGATTTGGTCAGAGGTTGAAGGGCTGAATTTTTTAT
>JAULCE010697705.1:0-15597 GCA_032359355.1 Macoma nasuta | reverse complement strand
TGATATTACTTAACACATTTATATGACATAGCAAGATGATAATGTCATGCACAGCAACTAGACGCCTTCTCTCAATGCCAAGGTAACAGTTTGGGCTCAAACAATATCATGGTTTTCTGTCGTGCTGCCCGGTAGGGGACTTTTGTATTGCTTGCAATACTCCTTTAACTTGTTAATCAAGTAACAAGTAACAAATATGTATACAAAATAACTAAAACAAGCTTAACATGTGTGAAATACTCGTTCACCGGTTAAATGCAACTCTCGCGAGAGCCGAGATTTGTAACTGCCGCAAACGCCTTTAAAGTGATTCATTAAATATAGCAAAAGAACTTGTCATGGAGATTATTTGCGTCGTGTTTCCAGAAAAAAAAGAATCCATTTCAACCAATCTAAAGTAGGAAACTCAACAACATCAATCAGCACACATTTTCTGATGAAAACATAACCTAATTATTTCATCATGTTTCTTTGAATCTCTAACTTTCACACGCTTTTAAACACAAGTTTAAAATTATCTTGCTCAACTATTTGTACTGGTAAACATATTTAATAGAAATTGGTTGAGCAAATAGCGCACGACTTGATCGAGGCATCATAGCTTTTTATTTAAATATCCGAAATTGTACATTTGAGTATTCAAGTGTATTGTATCGATGAAAGTACTACATCCCATGTATCTACTCTATGTGCAGACCCGGCTTACATCAGTTCATTAAAGGTCTTATAGTTTATAACTCATCAATGTAAGTAATTTACATACATGTGAATAAGTGTTACACTAATTATGTCATCGTTGTGTTTTAAATATATATATGTGTCAATTTGCCAAACATCTTGATTTGTTGCATACAGGTTTTGTATTTGAATGTTTAACATTAGTATGTTTTTAGGTTTAATGACATGTTAGGAGGAAGGGTGGACTTGATGAAGTACGTTTTTGACGAAGTTGCATTGGTACGTTTGGAGGTTAAGTGACGAGGGAAGACAGTGACCTGCTAGTTTCTTTATTTGACGATTTGAAATGTGTGCGTTTGATTGTTTTGTGACGAGGAAAGGCAGAGCTAGTGTTTTGTTCATATGACGGTTTGACTTTGGTGTGTTTGAAGGTTTATGATTAGGAAAGGTGGACCTAATTGTTCCCTCATAAGACGATGTGACAAGTACGTTCGAAGGCTTTGTGACGAGGAATGGTGGGCCTAATGGGTTCTTTATATGACAATGTGACATTGGTACGTTTGGAGGTTTTGTGACGAGGAACGGTTGACCTGGTGTTTGTTTTAATACGATGTGGTATTGGTTCGTTTGAAGGTTAAGTGACATGTTAAGAGGTAGGATGGACTCGCTGTATTCTTTATTTTACGATGTGGCATTGAAACGTTTGAAGGTTAATTGACGAAGAAAGATGAACCTGGTGTTTTATTAACTTGATTATGTGGCAGTGGTGCGTTTGAATATTGTGTGAAAAGGAAAGCTGGACCTGGAGGTTTCTAATTTGATTATGTGACATTTGTATGTTTAAAAGTTTTGTGATGAGGAAAGGTTGGATCTAGTGTTTTCTTTATTCTATATGTGGACCTGGTGTTTTCATTAATAGACGTTGTGACATTGTACTTTGCAAGGTTTAGTGAAGAGGAAAGGTGGAACTGGTGTTATCTGTATATGATGATGTGGTATTTGTACGTTTAAAGGTTTTGTAAAGAGGAAATGGGGACCTGTAGTTTTTCTTATATGATTATGTGGCACTGGTACGTTGAATGTTTTGTGACGAAGTGCTGGGTGACTGCAGTTCTATGGTGACTTTATATGAAGGAATTGAAAAAAATGTATTAAGACTATTGCGTGTGAACCTAACGGGTGTCACCTGTTAACTAGTGCTATTGGTGTATGATGATTGTTTTGTTTTTGTGACGAAGGATATAGACCTGTCTGTTTCTGTATTTGAAGGTATTGCATTGGCATGTTTGAGGGTTTAGTAATGAGTGAGGGTGACCTGACTCTCTTTGTATTTGAAGTTGTAAGTCTGTGTGTTAGACAAGTTTGAGAGAAAGGCGTGGCATTGTGAACCTGACTGTCTAAGTATTTGAAGGGATATCACTTGTAGTATTAAGGGTTTGGTGACAAGGTTATACGAATAAGTTTGTCTCTCTATTTGAAGGTGTGATATTGGTCCATGTATACTTGAACGGGGGTTTCATGTAGTGATTAACTGTATATGTCGTAAAAGAAATATCATTTTATGTTTGAAGGTTTGCAATGAGGGAATTTGGACCTGAATGTCTCTGTATTTGGCCGACGTCACATGAAAAGGGGCACTCGGACAAATAAAAAATGTGCTGACTCAGCTCTTTTTTAGCGCTATTATCAAGCATTTAGTCACAAAATGTACCGTTTCAATTCATTTAAAGGTAGATTCGAATGTCCTCTAAGATTGCAAACAGTGCAGACCCAGACCACCGGCCACGTCAGTGACGTGGTGGCTGGTCTGGGGCTACACTGTTTGCTATGTCCGAGTGGCCCTATTCGCGTGACGTTGCCCATTTAAAGAATTTCATGTGTATGCTTGAAGGTTTTGTGACAAGGGAGTGTGGACCTGACGGTCTTTGGACGTCTCCTGAGGACAGCAACTCATCCACCGGCTGGTCAAACTACACTGATTGCTTCAAAGCAGATCCTGTCCTTGCCGGAATATCGGTAAGAAACTGCTGCATGTTGATTACCATGGCTCAAAATATACAGCGATAGTGTTTTATCCCACCATACCTCACAGTGACGTCACTGTTAGTTTATGATGTATCGATAAATCGACTGCAATAAAATGGTTTTTTTGTGTTTTCTCGAGTCAGCAGGCAAATTCAAGTGGTCTAAGGGATAAGGTGTGAAATCAAATTGCGATAAACAGATATTATGATCGATGGATTGCTCTCTGATCTACCTTTGTTGAGTTTAACGTTTCGTAAGCGAGGCAAATTATCATTTACACAACTGTCTTTGTACCGTCATATCTTTATAGAAATGTCTGGATTCTATTGATGCATCGAATTCACGTAACTGGTGATGCATATATTACGGTTTTGGTTGACGAAGACGTAGGTCTAATTTGAACCAAAACCGTTATAAATGCATCACCAGATTCTGTTTACAATATAGAACTTTTCTTCATGAATATTCATGTTAAGACTCCATTACGTTGGAATTATTTTATACATGTACACAAGGCAAGTTCATTGCATTGTACACAGGGTTGATTCGGTCCAAATGTATTAAATAGGCAAACAATACATATCATATTGGTCATACAACTCTTTCAAGTAGGATCTGGATCTATACTGTTTGAAGAAAACGTAAGAGGTAAAGGGTACGCGTGAGCACGCACACAAGTTGAAAATGAATATAGTAAAACCTCTCTTAATCGGAACGGAAATATGACAAAGTGTGTATTTTAAGACAGGTTACAGCTTAATTAGGCAGAAAGTAATGCAGAAGCATTTTCAACACATAGGCTGTTGCTATAAAGTGTCAGGTTAACCCTTTGCCTGCTATTCGCGATTATGGTGATTATTCAAACATATTGGATCCGGTTCAGACGCCGAGAAACTCGGCGTCTGTTCTGGACCCAAACTGTTTGTCGACCAGGCAATAGGTTAACCAAATTTGAAGAAAATCACACGATAGTTAAAAATGAAGCAGTCGATACATTTAGCAGATGACAATTTTTGGAGGTTAAGGGTTAAGAGTGGTTAAACTGTACAACCAAATGGAACTTTGTAACTTACAGGATCATCTGGACAAGATACAGCTCATGTCCAACATCGGATACGGCGTCTCACTCGTCTCTCTTAGCGTTGCCGTCCTTATCATGTTCATATCAAGGTAAGGTGTTATAGACCTTTTGGCGCCAAACTCAAAATTATCGATTGTGACTAGTTTTAGATAAAATTGTTTAACAAAATAAATCACCGAGACGATTAAATAAACCTTGTAATCTCCAATACTGTTTTACACGAGAATAAAATTTGCTGCAATATAATAAAGTCCAAGATCAGGCGCCGCCTTTTAAGGCATGCCAATCATTATTCTTACACTGTAATTTTTAAGAACGTTTGCATGTGATTAACATATTAAGAAAGTCAGTATGGAAGGTATGTTTTGTACAAAATTCACAAAAAATATAATTTCATTATATACAGAATAGTAAAAGCATCGAGAAAATCCAATAAAAGAAATAACTAGTAATTTTCAGTTACGTTTTGAAATACCCATAAGCATGAGGCACACTCTAAAATAGTTAAAACATAATAGTTTTTATTGTAGCTGATTAGTTCTATAGTCCGCTGGCAAATTTATTTGATAATTTTAATAGCAAAATCATCCAATTTGGAGAATATTACATTTACACTTGACAATTTTAATTGTCAGTGAAATCCTTCAATTGGAAATTTCATCTTGAGACCATTTTTAGATAAGAATAGCTTCGATAGATATAAACTAGATATGTTTACAGTCAAAATGCGTTCGTCCAAGTAGGAAGGACTATTTGTATAAGTTCGGATACCCGAAGTTCGAAATAAAAATAGTCCACCAACTTTGAAACGTATGTATAAATCTAAACCTTCCATATTTAAGTTTACAGTTACGATTAAAGTATGAACCTAACCGAGTTCGAGATAGTGCACATTTTAACTGTGATGTTGTCGTTCTAATCTTTCTACTAGTATCTTTGTCAACAGACGACTCCATTGCAAGAGCAACAGTCTTCACATTAACCTGTTCATTGCCTTCATTCTCCGTGCCACTGTATCCTTCACGAAGGACTTGTTGTTTGTCAACGGTTTGGGTCTTGAAAAAGATGTAGTAATGGATGATGATGGGGAACTTGTCTTCATTCACGATGGGATGGTAAGCTGTAGTGTTTGTCGAGTCTTTAGCGCCTAATTACACGTGTCATCGTACGTACTTTAACGTCAGTACCTATAAAAGCAGTAAAGACATAACGCATTTGAGTCTTAAAATATAACCCCAATTTTTTAGTGCCGTGAACAGGATAACCCCACAGTGTTCCTGAAAAATAGTGAATACACTGTTGCTCCCTCGGCGGGCCTATGTCTATGCCTGTCTTCATGTTTCCAATTAAGCATTTAGTAAGAAATAATAAAATAAATTATTATACAAAATAGTCTATTATCCATGCAAGTCTCGACTATATTGTAAATTGCAAAGTGTTTGGAACCAGAATAGATGCCCAGTAACTCGACGTCCGTCAGGTTCCAATCTGACCCTTACATTGCAATGACCATTTTTCAAAATTTAATATCAGTCACTTAGACAAGTTGAGCAATTTTGTCGACATGATATATTTGAAATTCATTCATTCATTAGAAAGAGTTAATAATGTAATTTGAAAGTCCCCATATTTAAAACTATATCATCAGATAATTTCCTGTGAATATACGGGTAAAACCGAAAATTGCTGACTGTTTCAGCACTGGGAGTGTAAGCTTCTGGTCGCCATTTTCATGTACGCCTTCTCGGCCAGCCTGATGTGGATCTTCATGGAGGGCCTCTACCTGCACATGCTCGTCTATAAAACTTTGTTCACGGAGAGAACGGGAATACGAATGTACGTCGTTATTGGCTGGGGTAAGATATCATTCTATAAATACATAATTACTTTTGTAATTTTACTTTTAAATTCTTGTAATTTTTAATTATGTAAATCAACTTTATATTTGAAGAAAAGCTGATACTCGTGTCGAAAACGGGGGATCTATTTTTTATCAGTTCGAATTTTCTGAAGTTCGAAATAAAATCGATATTTGGATTTTCGAACTCAAACAAATAGCCATGCCACGTATCTACAAAGGATCGTGTTCAATTCAAATAAAATAAAGCATTAATTTGACAAAATAGAGTACGATATAACGAGATTTAACTATGTTCCAGACTATATCCTGCCTTCAAAACAATTGTCCGCTGGATTTTTCTTTTGATTGATCTCTTAACTTTGTTCGATTCGTTGGAAATTTGGTGAAACTGTTGGCTAGGTGTCAAACAGACTGAACCCTGACCAGACGCCTAGTTGCGCGACGTCTGATCCGGGTCTAAGATGATTGGCAACATCACTATCGTCGCGATTGGCGTGATAAGGTTTAGAAAAAATTTCTACCCGTGTTCATCCCCTGGAACGTTTATCATACAACATGATTTCAGTCATTTGCAAAAATTGTAGAGCCAAATGAGAGGGTTCCTGGATGAGAGCATAACAGAATTCTAATATTTTACAAGAAGACTTCGAGGTTTGACATTTTGATCAATTAGTGTCAATAGTTGGAGGAGTTAAATATCATGTCAGCATACCGAGAACCGATGAGAACTCGTCGTGTACTCTACATGATAGTTGACACTACCAAAAAGAACGTGATCGACAGGGTGAATATCATTTGAAAGACCGACAATTGTCGTCTTCAATATTTTCGCTTGTACTGTTTGTCGTATGCTCATATTTATATAAATTCATTTAACTTTCTTTGGTAGAATAAGTACAATCTGAGTGTCATACAGCTTGGTGCTTGATCAGACGATGTCTGATCAAGCTATAAGCTCTTTGCAAATGTTACGATTTTTACATTACAGTCTTCCAAAGGATATCTAAGCAAAAAGAAAATGCTATGTTTTGTATCCGTTTTAAAGCATTGGGGTATGCGTCATTTGCGATAGAGGCACCAAAGGTTGCTTCACTAGAGGGATAGTTAAGTAAACGTGTGTCATCGCTTGCTTGTGAAAATACACATGACGATATCGAACATTGCTTCCCTAACCCTACATAAATATATGCACGTTTGTCATTTTCAGTGTCACCTTTTCTGTACGTCATACCCTGGGTTTTGGTGCGGTTATATGTAGACAACACATTGTAAGTATTGACTGTTGTTTAACCCTTTTCGGCGCCAGGCTCGACAACGGTTTTCTGATTTTATATTTCATTAGCAAACATTGCAGAACCTGATCAGAGTGCTCCTGTGTGATCAATCTGATTAGGTTCTGCACTGTTTACCATACTATATATCACCTTCAAAATTGATGTTTATGATTCAAGAATAAGCATTTAAAGGGTACACTGTTTATTTGTTATTCCGGACATCACGTTTTTCCGGATTTTTTCCAGACAACAAATTATGGATTTACTGTGAGTCATCACTTTACTTAACCGGAGAGCAAACAACTTGTTCTAGATCATTTGTTCTTTTTGCTCTTATGCGTTTGGCATGTTTTCCCTGCAGACAAGAACAAATGTCAATAGCATGGTTTGAAAATGCCTTGAATAAAACATTTTTAGAGTACTTACGTGAATTTCGTGTCTGGCGACAGTCGTTAATCTGTTCTACATGCCAGTTTCAATAACAATTGCAGTAATTTAAATAATGGTCTATATTAAAAAATCGCTTGAGTCTGTTTGAAAGGGGAAAATGTGATTTAGAAAGAGAAATTTCGAAAAGGATATGTTTAATTTCGACTAATATTAAATGCAATATTTAAACTCTTCCTGTTTCACTTTTAAACTGAGTGTAAGGTTGTTGCTTTTCGGTTCATCAGAACTTTGTGATGACTAAGGCAAATGTCAAGGTATTCACAGCGCAGTACAGGCATATTATTACATTAAGGATACATGTACTACTTGCCATCTCATCTGCGTCATAGCAACACTGAAACATTTACCTTTTTTTGCACTTATTTTCAGTAGAATTATATTCAATATATGTATCTTCTAGCCTCAGTCATATGTTTATATCACATTTTCATTTACATGCCTTTTGCTTTTGTCAGTATACTATTGTATCACGAACAACAAAAAGGGCGAGGTCATAAATGATGTAAGTGAATTTGTGGCCCAACCCTTTTTCTGATAAATGTGTTCTTTATTGTGTACACATAAAAGTTAATTCTAGTTTGTGGCCTATAATTCTGTACAGATCATTTTGGCATTGAAATAATGTTATAACTACTTTAGATACCGTTTAGTTTCTTATGCGAATATTAGTCACTAAGTGTGATCTACGACATAAAAATCAATACAATGTATGTTATATATTTGGTAATTCAAACTTAACACGTGGTATGTCGCTAAATGTATCATAGGATTTTATGGACTGGCGTTTCATTTTTTTTTTAATCTATTGATCAACTATTGCCTGGATGTGAAAATGCCTGAATGCGGATCAGACGCCAACTAAATCGGCCTCTGGTCTTAATAAAAAGCTTTATGCGATCATCACCACAGTTTTAAATAGCGAGATAAGGGTTATTTAGTATATTTATTTCAATTAACTCAGCAAATGCCGAATTTTTATTTCAGATGCTGGAACACAGATGAACGTGGCTTAATATGGATCATAAAGGCGCCGATAGTCCTAACAATATTGGTACTAAATCATTTTACCATTACTTCAAAGAGTCGCCTTTTAATTTCTTTGTAGTAGATAAACTTTGAAAACCTTGCGGGAAGTGGAGAATTTGCTTATAATGAGCGAATGCATGCATTCCCACTATATTTACAAATTTGACATTTTTCTTCCCATTAGATATGTTCCCTGTTTCATCAGAGGTTTTTTATAGTGGACGAGTCTAACAATAAAATAAATGCATGCATGGCGTGTTTTTCTTCAACCAAGAAGGTACATAAAGATAAAGTCAAAACGGCTTATCAATGGTCCGATATTGAGATTATTTCGGTACCGTAGTCCAAACTGTTTCAGCGTTGAACAGAAATAAGGGAATGGTGATCAAGCCTTAATATCACCAGTTTTTAAGCTAGAGAATTAAATGAAGGTGTATGACTATTTGTTATAAACATCGAGTCGGTTTATTGTTCACGTATTTTGGTTATAAAAATGAAAACACTTGACACAAAATACACATTCCATTCACAAAGCGTTTCACATGAGGCATTATTTCTTACGTTACGACGAAACACTCACATCATGACACTACGACATAATAAGAAGCATAAGAAATCATATTTAAATCCTTGATTAAGGACTTTTTCTCCCACACTACTTCTGTATGTACAAACACGATAGAATCATGTGAGAGAAAAGCAATATATGAGAAAATTATTTTCAAATCGAGGGTTTGATGCAAAACTATTGTAACTCCTTCACATTTTTGCACCAAGCCCTCGAAATGCAATTTTGCGTTTTTTCCCCAGCTAACCCGTTACACAATAGGCAATGATTACATGTAAAAACAATTTTGAGCCAGACCAGACGCTGAGTAACTCCGCGTCTGATCTGGCTCCCAATTGTTTGACACTAATAATAATTCAAATTTCAAAATACATTATTTCTTTTATATTCACTGCATTTCGTTTGCTTTACGCTATTTGAATTAACATGTAATAAATAGCACTCCACCGTCTGCAGTATGCTTTATTCTTACTATAGATATTAATGTTTTTGACAGTGCTGTGGATTTTTATATTTACTTAATTCAATATTTCGCACGTTAGGTATATTATATTTAAATACCCTGAATTGCTAAAATATAAATAAATTTAAAATTGCATAACATATATTTATATTTAGAACTCAATTTCCATATGATATTTAAGAATCAATCTTTAATCATAATATTTCCGATTTTCTTATATTTGTTGGTATAACTCTTAGCCAAATTCTGTTTCCAGGTTTGTGCTAAATCAAGAAGACAAATGCAAACGTCTCAAATTTATTATATCATATACCGCTATATATTGGCAGTAATGTCATTTTTTTACACTAATCAAATGAAGCTGAAATACTTTTACGTTTAATGCAATTTATAACAGATTCTGACAAAATCTTTTAGTACTTTTGCACTAGGAATGTATCGTTTTAATGTGATAAACCTCATTTTTGCGATGGTACGAATCCCGAACAATTTCATTGTTTCTTTCACATTAGATCGCAAGTTTATTGAAGTACAAAATTAATTTCAAATATAGTAAGTTTAGCTTATATGGTTTATAACTGTCATTGTCGTCAATTTGTGTGTGTGTTTTCGTCTTTTCAACAATCTTTTTCCTAACATTTATCGAATGACTTACATGAATGTTGTTCTCTAGAAACAAGGGTTTGTAATGCGTTGCACGAAATGATTATTTGGAAAGAGCATGACAACAGCCTGGGGCTTTATTCACAAAGCTTCTTATTAAAATCTTAAACTTAAGTGAAAAATTCAAAAGCAGATAATTGAAAACAAACTAACTTTTTTTTCAATTTCGTTCGAAAGGTCGATACAACATAAACAAAAATGTGACATCACTGCAACATTATTGTAGTAGCACTTGTGGTAGCATTTGTTAACCAATTCGCGGGCAAAATTTAAAATTGTTGGTTGTAACTGGTTCGCGATCAAATACTTGAACGACGAGTTAATTAATAGAATCTTTGGCTTTTTCCAAACCCTAATATTTTGAATAAATTGTGTTCTAAGGTGGCGTCAGATCAGGGCCTTCCCTGTTTTGCAATGTCGACTTGAGTCACCTACAGCGTTGAACGGATTGTTACCTATATCCTGCTGCAAAAATATCATATGCAGAAACTATTGTCTTTACCGTTTACCGTTTGTTTACCAACAACATCTTAACCGTTATCCCACTAATCGCGACCTATTATGGAGCTTGATTTTTTTGGCAAACAGCTTGAATCCAGATCATACGCCGAGTTACTCGGCGTATGATCAGGTTCTAAGCTGTTTGACCCCGGGCAACAGTTAACGCCAACATTCAAGCAAATCGACCATTGTTAAAAAAAAAGATCAAGCGGACAAGAATTCAGCGGATTATTTTCTGGCCGACAGGATAAGAGTTAAAAGCAAATGTCTTTTTTCAGATAAACTTCCTGTTTTTCGTCAACATTGTACGAGTTCTTTGCGACAGAATGAAGAGCCATAGAAATGTTTCAGGCAATCAACACGTAAGGTGGGTACAGAACGGTAACTAGTACAAACAACATGAAATTAACCCTTTCCTCCATAAGCTATTTTTAGACTAATCAACAATGAAATAATCTGATGAAAAGTATGAAAATCTAGGCGAAACGTATGAAATTAAGAATGTCGTCTGTGTAGTTTGATTATCTGAATACACTTACTTGTGTTTTCATCAACTCCTTTATTTTGACCGGGTTGTTCCAATTCTTCTGGTCTTCTAGTGTTTGGTTAAATAACCGATATTAAAATATGGTGCGTGCGTACTGATTTAACCATAATGTAAATGTTAGTTTAGTTGTAAACCTCTTGTCTCGACCGGTCTACCACTTTCAATGTTTATGGTGTCACTGTTATTCCGAAAATCTAATATGTTTAATTTGTATGTAAATCAACAATAATGCGCCTGCTTATCATAATTTGTTTTATACAATTAACTCTTTCGGCGCCGTAGTCGTCTAAATGCGTCATTGCATTTGCCCTATAAATATCGTCTTGTTATCGAGACATCGAAAAGCAATTTTGTTTCCACTATTGCAAGGTTTTTTTTTTCAATTTCGTAAAAATATTTAGTCTTAAACTTGTCACAGACGACAGTTTTAAAATTTGCACCGAATGAGTAAAGCACCAAGATTTGACTCAAAGCAGCATCGCGTTTTCAATCACGTACACATTTCCCGTCAAATTTTGAATGATCGTCTACAACTTGTGTAAGCTCGTTAAATTTAACAAGGTAAGGAACAAAGATAAATGAATGACGTAATTTCATGGTTTTCGAATTTGTTATATTTGGGGATAGATACGGTGGCAACAGATAAGTCCGCATTTTGCCGTGTTTGCAATTGCCCCAAAAGAATTAATATTGGTACATTATGCACAACCTGTATTTACACATTGACCTATTGAAATAATTGCCTTCAAAATACTCCCGGAAAACCTAATTTGACCGGTTTCTTTACCGACTATACATATTGACCCATGTCATGCTAAACACAACTGTAATAACATTTTCGAGCAGTTTTGCTACGGGTCAGACTCTTGATCCTGATCCAAAGTGTATGACACTCAGACAATTGATTTAGCAAATTTGAGGCAAAAATGAACTATCAAGTTTTGACAGTTCATTATCGCTTCACATTTTCTAAATCCATTCAAAAGTAATATCGACGACAATTTCAGCAGCCGACGATAGAAGTAACAAGATATCAGATAAATTATTTGCCTGTATTATATCCTTAGTTCCATAGAATCATTTGTCGTATGTGGAAGACGAAACGCAGTTGAAATATAATGTTTATGTTATTAAGTCTGTAAAACCCCATCGCGGTATAAAGATGTTTATGTTGATGTTTGTGCAAAGCAAATAATGAGGAAACTGGATGATTTAAGGCGCAATCACACATAGGCTTACGATCTGTTCGCAGGCGATCTTTAACAGACCGTAACATGGTCATGTGCAGTATTTGATTATCGCAGAAAGTCTTTGCTGGTCTTATGTTAACCCTTAGCCCTTAGCTAAAATTGTCGTCTGCTAGAATTATCGTCTGCTTCAAGTTTAAATGCTGTTGGATTAACTTAAAAATTGGTGAAACTATCGTCTGAATGTCAATCAGCTTGGATCCCGATCAGACGCCGAGCTACTCGGCGTCTCATCCGGATCCAAGCTGTTTGAAAAATTGCCTCAGTCGTGAATGGCGGGCTAAGGGTTAATTTAGGAGGTTCGGGTCGCAGGTTATCGCCACGATCGTATCCGACTGGAAACCGAATAGAATTGCAGCTACATGCGTTGACGGGGCCGTTCACAAATAAACTAGAACTCGATTTAGCGGCACAGAATTCTAAATCACTTACTCGTAACGAGCAATTGTTTTATTTCCTACGACTTTTACATATCAAAATGGTCATTTTCCTTTTGCCTCGTAATTATCGTTTTTGATAGACTATTTCTTTTAAAATACGTCAAATATAGCATATTTGGTCATGGATTAAGTGTATTTATAGTAACATAATACAGCTTATACTTGCTTATTACATTTCATACGGACTTGTTTTTTACATGTACATCGATTGATGTATGGACAGAAAGAACATACGTTTACAGGTGTAATTGCTGACTGTGAAGCATGCAACGATAGAATATTTCTGGATAATATGATGCGTTCAACATAAACAATTAAGGAACGATGACTAATCATCCAAATACAGTCGAACCTCGTTTTTTGTAAGGTACGTGTCGAAGTAATTGTTTGCTGGGGTGGGGCTGTTTTATTCGGTGCTGGACTTAATTCGACATTGTATGACTTTCAGAAAGCTGGCCAAGTTTGCGCTGGTGCTGATCCCGCTCTTCGGCGTGCTGTATATTGGGTTCGCCTTCTACCCGCATGGCCTGGACGTTCACGCGGACATCGTCTACCTGTACTGCGAGATGTTCTACAACTCCTTCCAGGTAGGTGTGTTGTACAGCTGGATGACGTCACAGCACAAACAGTAAATAGATGACGTCACAACCATGTTTTTTGAATTTCGGAAGCTAATAAATTGGTGATATGGACTCCATTTCATGTTCGGGTTGGCTTTCTGTTCAGATAAAATCCATGTCATCGTCGCAGTAATAATGATTTACGACACATTGAACTCTCAAGTCTTATGCAGAAGGTTTTTAAACATCGTTTGTTTCACTTTGAACTTGGTACATTTGTAAACTTTAGTTTCGAACGGCTTGGAGCGTGACATTGGTTATCTGTAGGCTAACGTCAATAACTAATTTTTCAATCTAGGAGCATGTTGCATGTGTATTTCATTCTGGACTCACGTTGTCACATGTGAAATTCTACATGCAACAACTGACACAGCAACCCATTACTATGAACCACGGCACGTTTTAGTTTTATGAACAATGCCAAAGCATGGATTTAACACCAATATTCATTTTTCATTTTTCTTTTTATGCTTGTGTACATAACATTCACTTTTTTCAATTTTAGAATCTTTTTAATGCTGGATCACGATGAACAATGTCATTTTCAAGCCGGTTTGTCAGTTTACATTTGCGGTGAATTGATTATAACATGTACCAACGATGAAAGCTGACAGAAACATGTCTACCTCATCAAGCTTGCCTTTGTACTTTTCAAAGGACTTTAAATTCGAACAAATTTTCGCACGCGATCCATTATAGTAGAGTGCATCTGGCACCAAAAACCCAAGTAAAGGAAAAAATGATTTTAATGTTTTTGTGTTCTACAATATATGTCTAATTACCAAAAATAAATCTAGAAAAATACAAGCTTGCGAAATATGTATTTTGGGGGTGAAAAGGTGAAAGCCGTAAACGAAACTGAGGATTTCTGAATTTATCATATAGTACACAGTTTTGAAAAGATAACCTACATAAGATTAGTTGTATGCATTGTGGTGTAATAAAATACCAATATAAATGGGGTTTTAGTCCTTTGATAGCATAATATATATGATGATATACTAAAAGGAATTAAAATAGGGCTTTTACTGAAACCTACGATAATTATGACTTTTTAAGTCGTTCAATGTGTAAGTTAATTCATTTACAAAGATTAGTTGCTTTATGTACACATTTAAAAAAGCCTTATCATTTTCAACATTTAGTTGCTTACTTAGAGAAAAAAGATCAGCAGTTTTTGGTTTATACAATCTCTTATAGCGGTTGGGGCTTCTCTATATGTACATTAATTCAAACAATAGCAACACTTGATGATAGTAAAGGTATTTGCATGGACATATATTTTTACTGTTCACACTATAAATGTCAAGTTAGATCAGATGAAAAAAGTAATCTTTTATTACAATGTGGTCAATACCCATTGGTAACTGTACAACATAGTTGCTATTTTCAAGATGGCCATCATTTCAATTTCTTAGTATCCTCTGTATGTGTTGTACTGAAACCAACAATTGCGATATCATTTTTAACATATGTTCTATATTAAATCATTAAGCATTAAATATTGGAAACAACAAGCTTACACTACATTGAATTATGTCAATATATACTCAATCACCGCCAAATATCACATCTTTAATAGTTAAGGACTAAGTACATGCTCAGTTAAAACACACATGGTATTGTATTTGCATTGCCAAACCACATAATTTCATCATAACTTCTTTACCCTTTGTGATTCTGAGGCCTACACAATTGGCGGCTCAAATGGTTTAACGTTTACTTGAGTTTCTGTTTTTGTTTTTTTTTCTATCTTAAGTATCTGAATCCATACCTATACTTCAATTGATGTAAATAAAAAATTCATTTAGCAACTTTCTTTCCTACATGGTTCTGTATGTCCTGTATTGTGTCACAGTGCCAAAACTCAACTCAGCCAAACTCCAAACTCTTAAGAGGATATAGTTAACACATGATATGTGAAGGATTGAGTGGGTATAATAACATTTTACTATCAATACTGGGAATGCTGTTTGTTTAGTATCAATGTTTCATATTAGATTGGATATTATTTGAATTCAGGATATCTATATTGGCCTTGGTTAAATCAAAATTCAAATTCAATTCAAATGTTTTATTCAGTAATGTAGGCCTCTGGCCCAAATCACATACAAATATCAAATAAACACAAATGCATGAATGACAATACAAAC
>JAULCE010696594.1:0-15601 GCA_032359355.1 Macoma nasuta | reverse complement strand
ATCGGACGATATTTAAAAATGAAGCAGACGACATTTTCAGCAGACGATAATTTTCGTAGCAGGCGAAGGGTTAATACTATAATGCTACAATATTTACCGTATTACACGTGAAGTCGCTGTTAACCTGCCCCGGTTGTTGGTTCGGTGCCTGGTTCCCGGTACCCGACTGTTGGGGCTGGTTCTGGTTCACCATCCCGGGCTGGTTCTGGACGCCCATCCCGGGCTGGTTCTGGACCCCCATCCCGGGCTGGTTCTGGCTACCCATCCCTGGCTGACCCGGGTTAAAAGCGGTCGGCTGGGGAGCCGGGTTCATGCCGGGGTTCATGTTGGGGTTCATGTTTGGTTGGCCCATGGCCGGGTTCATGTTCTGGTTGGGGAAGGCTCCCGGCTGCGCCTGCGGCTGGTTGAAGCCCTGTTGCGGCTGCTGCTGACCAAGGGTGGGACCGATGAGAGCAACTACACCTGTTTGGGGGATAAATGGGATGGTGAATAAGCATTTATTGGACCTTTACTCTATATGATTTTTGAGATTTATCCACATGAACAGAATCTGACGGAAAGGATTGATATCTAGTCAAAGTGAAAATGTCAATTGTGAATAGTTTTGAAAACATCGTGGAAAATGAAGCATTTGCTCGTTTTACATTGCATTTAATTAATCAAGTAACAAGTAGCAAATATGTATACAAAATAATGAAAACAATCTAAACGTGTATGAAATGCTCGTAAATCTGTGACATGCAACTCTCGCGAGAGCCGAGATTTTGTAACTGCCGTAAACGCCTTTAATTTCCATTCTGTAGCAAGCCGGGGCAATATGTCGACAATGATTGATACATTGTTTATTGTAGCAGTATCTCTTTGGAAATAATATGATATTGTCAACAGTCGGGGTCGAGACGCCAAGCTACTGTTATCGTAAAGAAATCAAGATTCGCCAGGGTACACGCAAAATTGTATCCTTTTTCCCGCAATATGCGACACTGATGTGTTTATTTCAAACAACTTGATTCCGGATCAAACGCCGAGTAACTCGGCGTCTGATCCGGAATCAAGCTGTTTGACGCTCCGGCAATATTTTCATAAAATTTGAAACAAATCGGTGAGGTCGAAACATTACGCCGTCGAGAGGTAACTATTTCCTCCACAAATAATGTTTAGATTGTTCGAGCGGAACGAGCCTGATGAAAAATGTAAATTTATCACATGAATACCCTTATCTTCGATCTGAGAACAAATCACGAAACAACGATCGCCAAACATGTGTGATAACTAAAACCGAATTGTATTCATACGCGCCGCCTTTACATACACAGCAAGAACAAAAATGTTTAGGAGATAAAAAGAATCCATCACTCGCTTTCTTTTGAGATCAAGAGTTCTTAAATTCGTCTCGAAAAAGTCAGTTATTAACCTCGCCAAGAGGCTCGGTTAATTTCTGTCTTTATCTATACTCATTTATGAAATCTCGATTGAGAAAATTGATGATGGATCTTATATATCTAGGCAAAAGAAAATGTCATTTTTAATTAAATTGCAGGAAATGGAGCATTTGCTCGTTTCGAACAAATGCTTCAATTTCTACAATGTTTTAATGATGCGCTAAAAGGCGCTTCTGTGGAGGAAAGGGTTAACATGTTTTGCAGCGGGTTAAAGGTTTATACAGCAGATTTATATTAATTACTTACATATAAACAAAATTAAGTATTCCATTTCGTCGTTATATCCTTTCCAATATATCTATATGTGTTTGAATTTTATGTAGAAACAAATAAAATGCTGACTCGATGACTTAAGCTTCCCTCGAAAATATTTATGAAATAATCATCGAATCGTTTTCACAACACCGTGTTTTAATGTCTAAATGTATAATTAATGTCCAAGAATACCAACACGGACTTTCCTTATAAATAAATCTCTACTTCCGTATTTTGAAAAATGACCGACCAATCAACCTGTCCGAGCATAATCACGCGGAGGAAATGCCTCGCAATTTTGAAACATGCAGAGCGCGTGAGTAAGTCAATAAGTAATCACTTAACGTGTCCTCCAGCAACGCGACGATCCGATTCGTCACGTCACGTGATTGACCTACCTTTAACCCTTATCCTCCCGCTAAAACAACTGTCGTCTGCTTAAATTCTCGTCTGCTTGATTGTATACTACATTGTTTGGAGTTTTGTTAAAACCGTTGGCTAAGTGTCAACCAGCCTGGACCCGAATTAACGGGAACTAATAAAAACCGTACGGATAACTTCGACATTACGAGGTTCGACTGTAAATCACATATTTTCTTTCAAAGTGATGATCGAAAGATCGATGATTGAACTCTTAGTACCCAGGAGAACGAATTGATCAGAGGGTCAAATACTGTGACAAATAGTGACCACCATGATCAGCGGCCGCCTTGTAAAGATTTTACTGTTTGAATTGGAGATTTTAGTAGGCTATGGCATAACAATTGTATAACCCCGTAAAGTACATTGCTGCCTTTGAAGCGAGCAACTATTGAATGAATTGTTGGAAGTGGCGCATTTGATCGTAACGATGTTGTTGTTGTTTTTAAAAAAAAAAAAAAAAAAGACTACGCAAGCACGTTGGTGATGTTTTTGCCGAATTTCAAACCGCATGGATCCCGATCAGAGCTACTAACCGTCTGATCGTAATTATGTTTAGCGGTTTTAAGAACATTCTATTTGTGGTCACGCTCAGCAGTATAGGGGTTAATAACAAAGTTAAGACTGTTAGAGCCTTAACCTTCTCCTTAATATCGTTTGCAGGGAATATCAATTCAGCAAATTTGCTTGTTCTGAGTATTTTGTACAAGACGGTGAATTAAATGAATTCTGCGCATCCTCAAATATGCAAACTCTTGATATGGAAAGATGAACTGTGAATCTGTAATACATTACAAATATTTTCAAAATGTAAGTTTATCAGATCAATAGAATTTATATGTATGCATGCAAATGTATTGCATGATGAACTAAGACCATGCACTAAAACTATCCAATTCAAGCCTCTGACCTGCAGTGTTTTTAAGCACTTTGATTATATAACGTCGCTATAAAGCTATATAGCGCTGCCATTTCCAACGTTATTCACAATGACGTCAAAGAGCAATAACACACTAGTGAAGAATCGTACAAATTGAAACAAAGTAAATTGCCCAATGGAAATCGCAAAATAAATAATGATGTTACGTCAGGGTTGTGCCGTAAATAAATTTATAATACTCAAATAATTTACAACGTAAGACATGTTTTTTCAAAATAAATTCCGATTCCAATATGATTTTCATTCCACACTTACACACTTAAGAATCATGTTTGAGTATGAGCATATCATATTTGAATTGAGATACTCAACAGTACCCTCCAGTTCTTTCACCATATTTATTGGAGACTGTTGTGCTAAATTAGAGCATTATTCTAATCAGCAAAATAATGTTTTAGTTGCCGTTGCGTTTACATTAGGTAATTTGGCACAAGGCATCGATTATCGGGATTCTTCTCTAATTGTAAACTCATCTAAAGTAATTTATAGAAGAAAATGGTGTTTGTGAAGAATATTTCAGGCTGATATTTAACCCTTTCACCGCCATAGACATTACAAAAAGGTTAAGTCCAGATCAGATGCTGCCTTCGAAGGAAGCGTCTGATTAGGACATTTCATTTTTTGCAACAATCTGTATTTCGTTGTTGTTGTTGTTTGCGTGCGCCATATGGCGATTTTGCGTGGTGATGCGCTTTTGGTTAGGAGTGTGCCTTGACGGCTCAGCACCTAGGACTTCGACACTCCTGGTGACTTATGAGGTACACCTGGGACTGAAACCCGGCCGGTCACTTTATTCTGACACCGACGAACAAGTTGTAATGCTAACCCGAAATCCCGAGCGTCAAAGAGGGAAGCCATTACTACAAATTTTCAAGTCTTTGGTTTGACCCGGCCCGGGATTCGAACCGCGGACCTTCCGAACTCTAGGCGGGCGCTCTACCTCTGAGCTATGGGGGTCAATCTGTATTCCTAATTAGGTGTTAGGAAACGCCAGAGTTTATTTAATTATTTTTCTTACTTAAGCGTTATATGTCGCGACGGCATTCTTGAAAGCATGATGGGTCCCCTATAAACATATACGGCGCACATGCGTGAGATTAGGATCTATGCCGTTTGACACTTGGATCATTGGTTAGACTTTATTCTAATAATGCAAGTGTTTGAGTAGGTGATATGTTTGCCTGAATGATAAGGCTTTAAAAAGCTCGAATAGACATGTCATACAGTATACTTATGTTGAGTGACAGTCGAGGCGCGTGGATCTAATTATAGATACTCGTGTGAAAACTCCGCCCACTTAGTAATGGAAAGGCAGACGATACACGATCAGGTGTGCTCAAATAAATCTTGCACTTCAAGCAGAAACGGCCCCCCTTAGGCAGGTGTAATGTCTTTCGGCAATCGAGGGGTCGTGAGAAAGGCTATTGAAAAGCCTATATGATATAGTCATTATAATTTTTCACTTAAAATGATTTTACGAGTATTGATGCATATTATCCAAAGCGTTTACTCTCGCACAAAAGCGAATAATTATTTCGAGTATATCACACGGAAAGTTTGCGTGAGAAAATTGGTCAAAATCTTTGGAGATGAAGACATTTCAAACTTATTCATCCGTCAAAGTTGTCGTCTGCTCAAACATTCGTCCGCTGCATGTTCGAACTTGATAAATATGTCTTACAACATCAATGTTTTTATCACAACAGTCTGGGAAAGTTTGAAACCAGTCCGATTCTGAGATAGCCCCGGCGCCTGATCATGATTCAAATTATCTGGATAAGTCATTTTATTTGCGGTTGGCAGAGTTAAGGTAAGAGGAAAATAATCAAACTGAACATAATAATATATTGATGAAACGTTTTGAATTTTCTCCCTGCCGAGACATAATGAGCGGTGTTGAACATAATTGCGTTTCATAAATAATACGCGGATATAAAAGGCACTGTTTGTTTACCATTTGGTTATTAATTACCACACACCTCTTATTTTATCCCGTGCAGTCAATTAAAAGAACTAGTCGTCAATGCACGATGAAACACACGTTCACGTGCCCGTGCCTTAAGCCGTTCACCGCCTTACCCCGAGTGTAGTAACATATTCAAACACCTTAGATCCGAATGTGACGCCGAGAAACTCTGCGTCTCATTCGGATCCAAGCTGTTTGACACTCGACTAATGGTTTTACCATAGGTCGAGGGAGTGCGTTTATTATAAACCGAGAGTAAACACAATGTTGCGCATGTGCAAAACATTCTTGGCAGTGAAGGGGTTAGGCATGCTTATAAATGTCCGCCCGATTAATTCATCGTCTACTCATCGCTAAAAATAGTAACTAATAAATTCACACATCGATTTTATTTTCATAACGCCAAACAGACTCAATCAAATCAAAACAAACATGGATACAATACACGTCTGATCTAGATCTGAGTTGGTTGTAAATGCAAGTCAGGGTTTCCTCTTACAAAAAATGTCAAGCAGAGATTCTTCTCAAGCTCAAATTTTAACTTCTTATTTCCTTACAATTTTATAGTTACTTAATTGCAGACCATTATGTGACCGCTGATATCAGATAACGTTTTCAGATGCAGTCAAACAAGTATTCAAGAGGCATGTCACTTGAAGTTGGGACCTCTTCTCCCGAATATTGCGAATTTAAGATTCATGAACCTAGGCCCGGTTTCGTTATATAACGTGTATAAATAAAAAAAAAGATACAAGGACGCAGTTTTTCGTTTGCTCAAATTAATGCCCGAATTAAATTGTTGCCCGCTCAAATTGTTCCATGAATTGCACTTTCCATGAGCAAGAAATCTCTTAACCGGTTAGATTTACAGTTAGTAGCCAAAAGGTCTGAAAAGTGTTGTAGTCAGTCAGCGTCTTGTTCCTAAACAAACTGAAACGATATTCATTAACATTATGTGGTAATTCAAAGTGCATTTTCCAAAGATGAATGAACTATTCACGCTCTGCGACAGTCTCCGAGTAACGGGTTAACCCTTTATTCCATAGATACGCCTTTAAACGCCTCTATATACCCTTTAAAACATTGAACACGAATCATTTGCTTATAAAGAGCAAATGCTCTATGTCTCACAATATTTTCAAAACCATTCAAACTAGCATTTTACTTACTACAAAATATTCACCCTCCCCTCCAATTTTTTCTCACTCTTCTTAATAATTTTACTAACTTAGCAATACAGCAAAGGATTCAGATATGGTCATATAAGGTGCAAAGTGTTTTATTCATCAAACTACATCAGCTTTGAGGAAAACACTCAAGATAGTATTTGCCATGAAATAATGACTGTCTGTGATAATCGTTGTCAAATAACAGTGTAAGAAAACAAAATGAGCGAAGTGTACTAAGGCAAACAAACTCAATCAGAACAGAACAGAACAGAACTTTATTTCATTCTCAGGTACAAACAAGTACACCATGAGGTAATTTATATAACTGTTTTCGTAATTCCGGTCTAATAAGGTTGTATGAATTTATCATTTTATCAAAATCAGGGTGAGTAAGAAGTAATTGTAGGTTGGAGTGGGGGTCATTTATTTTGTCAAGTTATTCGGCTAATTATGTCATCTGCAACACCGGTATACCTATCCGCGCCACCGAATTGAACATACCGAGGTTACAGGTCAGTTCCGACTGGTTGCCGGAATCAAAGCCAGACCAAGTACGACCATTCTCCGTACATCAAGAATTTCGTAGGTACTTAGTAGATGATAAAGGTTATCTTGATTTGACAAAAGTCTACTCCACCAACCAGTCGTCATTTTGAACATCTATAGTCGACATCATAATATGTGCAATATCAAATATTTATTTGAAAGACATAAAACATACAAAGACAAACTCAGACCAAAATAGTAAGATGACCAAACTTTATTCAATGATGAAGTAGAGAACACAACGTGATATTCAGATATTTACATTTGGAACTGTGGGAGCGTGTTTTGGTACACCGATTGGTGATTGTATGTAGAAGATTTAAATACTCTAGGATTTACTTCCGTAGCTTTAATGTAGACATAACTTGAAAACAACTGTGTGTATGCCTATATAAACGTTTTGGCTTTCCAACTATGTACATGCGTTTTGGCACATAAAGATATTAAAACTGTTCATTAATTGTTTTCCAGTAAATACCACACACTTCACAAGAGATGGAATGTATGTTATTGTATACAATGCTATAATATATTTAGATAGGTACTCTTTCAGGTTTTGTGATATTTATAGGCCTGCCATATATAGTAAATATTCAAAGTAGTCTTGAAAGAGTCTTAATATTTCAAACGCATATTAATTGTATCTTTTAGACATTTGCATTCGTTATTTTGGACATGCACATAATTTTTGGTTACATTGTGTGAAACTATGCATATTAACTTATAATAGCCTTGCATGGTAAAGGAAGAACATCTCTGCAATTTACGGAATTACAAGTGTTCAATGGTGTCATTTTATAATTAGTAAGATATGTAGGATTTTGTAAAATACAAACATATGTACATAAAGCAGACATTATTTATTGCAAAACTGTGAACATTCATAAACGGAAATGTATATCGGTGTACGTGTTATATATTTCGGCGCCAAACGGCTTTTTCTGTAGCATTGCCCTAGGTTTTCGGCCAGCAGGGCATATGCATATTGAAGGAGCAGTCTGATCGGGGTTTACACAATTTACACACTATTCCCTCTGTCCGAGCATTCGGAACACATTATTTATTTATTATATAAATACTTACAGTTATTTTCCTGAATAGCCCAATACTTAAATAAATGTATTTATCTATATCTATTGGTAGTTGTTCTTAATTTAAACTACATGTAAACTTTATCATTTAGCGATGCAGACGACGCTTTGAAATAGTGACCGCAAGGGTTAAACAGATAAGACAGTTTTCTCCGGACGATGAACTGTTGTGCTGTGTTGGACAAATATAACCCTATTACAAAAACATTAATACCACCTAACAGTTCTGATGTGATTTATAATTTGACCTCTATACTTCCCCTTATTTATTAGTCATTAAATAAGGGGATTTAACATGTCTCGTGTGATTGTACTTTAATAGACCATGACAGAGAGTATAACTTTTAAAACATGTTGCAGACGACAATGTATACTACACTTTAGGTTACAGGTCAACGACCAGGTAGGTTATTTTATGTCCGTGATCTCTCGACCATTTGACTGCATCATTTCACATGACATTGCTCCTCACATCCGTGCCCGTGGACCTTCAGGATAAACATGTTAGACCCTTTACCTAATATGTTATTTAAGACTGATGAAATACGAAAGCTTCTGATAAAACAGGATGAATACCTTATAGAAACAATAATGTCAATTTCGAATGATTTTGAAAATATTGTGGAAAATGGAGCATTTGCTCATGATGATTTAAAGCTCCATTTGCCACAATGTTTTCAAAGGTTATGTTATGTGATAATGCGGTTCTATGAGCGTAAATGCTAAACCGTCCTTTGAAACATGAAGGATTGCAAACATTACAGATGCGTCAATTTCCCCTCCGTCTTGTAATGTTTGCGATAATTGAAAACATCGTAGCAAATCGGTTTTTTTCTCGTAACTAGTAGAAGCTCGTGCACTGTTTTTACAACAATTCAAACATGACAATTTGCTTTTGCCTAGATATTCATCCTTGAGACTCTTTCCATGTGGATAAGTAAAAATAGCTCGTGTAGGAAAGTTTAAAGCACGTCAACTGATAAAACTAGTCGATTTAACATTTATGTTTAGTAGTTTTTATTGATATAAATATTATTCAAAATTGGGTAATATTATGCGATCTCATTGGACAAAATATAAGTTTAAGCACTATTTTGATATACATATACATGTATAAACTCTACACCGTCATTAACAGCACATATGTAAGTACTTTCAATTGTGTAAATAAATCTCTTTGAAAGTAAACAAGTATATACAAACATAAACGTTTCATAAAGTGCATCAAATTTGAAAAAAATATATAAAAAATGTTACTATGTTCTGCAAAACAAATTAAATATGATTTGATATTGAAACACGTAATATATTGCCATTTACATACTATTGATGTTGGGCCATGTGATATAATGTTTAACTTTTATAAACAAATTATGGAGGCTTTATCACATACAATATAACTTATGGAAACGTTTATTGTTGGTTGTAACAGTTAAATATCGTGTATCAGTGTTTGCTATTTGTCAATCTTATCATCGATTGCAATGGCAAATCATTAATGGTAAATTATACATTGGTTCTTATATTGAAGTGACAGTCATGTAATCATAATACATGTATATAAATATCACATTGATTTTGAGATAGCGTCAGTATCACCATGGTCTCCACAGTTGTTCAGAGCCTATTTGTGCTTTATGTATACTATTTAGAACAGGACTGTGTGGAACTTTTAAACAGTGTTGTGGTTGGAAGACTAAGTTTTCTTTCAGAATAATTGGCTTCTCATTATTGCACGGTTTATTTGTCACGGTCCCATGTTTGTCTCCGATCGCTGATCTTGTTCTTGAACTGTTTTTCGTACCTATTTCATTGATGCACTGTACATTCTGCTGGTCATCAGAAATAGTCCTCGAATAATCGTTTTGTTGAATAATTACATGGTTAACATTGTTGAGCAGAGGACCGGACGGTGGATTGATAGCTGTCATTTGTGTTGTAGCAGTCGTAGGAATACTGAGCGGGAAGACACACGTCGTTCCCGAGACTGACGGATATAAATTCGCAGGAACAAGTATCGTTAGAGGAATATTTGAGACCATTGATGATCCCTGTTGTAACGTGGTCATGATCGGGTTAGTTTGCAACGATGTAACAGTACACTGGTCTTGAAAGTTTATCTCGTCGCAGTTAGATCCCGGACTGAACGTTTTAGCTGTCGGACAGACACTCGGTAGACTGACAGAAATTCGTGTCTGGACGGCATTGTCGTTGCATATGTTCGGAATTTCATCTTGAATGTTTCTAGGCGTGTTGGGTTCATGGTCGACACAATGGTCTATTGTCATTTTACACTCTTGTCTCTCAGTTGACTCATCTACTGCTGTAAGTCTATTTGCCAGGTGATCTAAAAGTTTAGCTTTTATATCTGCATCACAGGAGGTGCTTGATGCGATGTATTTGATCACTTCACTGATACATGAGTTTACCCCGCTCTTATAATCTTCGTCCTTGTTCTTTGCTGTACTACTCACTGAAATCGGAAATCAGTTATTATTATGCCGATGGAAATGAATTTCAATTTATCCGATTCTGTTTATTTTGTGATCTTTTTAGCCGAGTGCCAAGCTAATCGGAGACTGATCTATATCAAAGCTGTTTGCACAAATGACCAACAGTGCTATTACAGAGAATAGCAGGACAACGGTTAAATGAATGTGGGAATTCTTTAGGAAAGCTTATCATGATCAGTCAATAGTTTACAACATCGATACAATTCCAGTTGTTTAAAGTTTAGCGTTAACATAAAGAACTAAGAAAACGCAATTGCTCATAACGTTTCAAATAAACCAATTTTCTGTCAATTATTCGATTTAGCTTTTCATGTGTCGTCTATTCCAATTTTAAATTTCGTCGGTTCGATAATAGTTTTACTAAACTATACATATCGAATCGGATAGGCTATGGCATTTTGCTCTTAACTCGCTACTCTGTAACTTGTGGCTATTGAACATATTGTAGAAAACGAAGCGGGTCAATGCTCTACTTCCTACAACGAGTTCAATACAATTAACAATTGGCAGTTTCCTTATTCCTACATTTCATATTTTTCATCAGATTATTTCCTTTTGAATTAGTCTAAACATATATTGTTGAGGAAAGGGTTAACTTGTTTGGAGTTATCACCACAGTCTCGAAAACAGCAATATATCTAGTTTTATTTTATTTCGTCGCAACTGCAAGAAATGTCAAGACAAAAGGTTCAGTATATTATGTTTTGCGTACACTGGTCGGCTACAAACTCGTTCGACCATTATTTTGAATTTTTCTCAAAATGATGTAAATCTTATTCTCGGTTAGAATTTACAGCTACATCATTCATTAAAAGTGACATAATTTATATTAGATTGAACAATTTACGTATGTGCACAACAAAATAACGGAAAGGAAATCTAATCGAATCGTGTTACCAAATGATAATAAATAACATTTAAATTTATCTGCTGTCCGATGTATGCAGTATATTAATTTGACGTGTGTATGTGAAAAGTGGTGACGATATGGCTGATTTGAGTTCACAATTAACCGTACATTGATTCCTTCGAATATACGTAAAATAGGTAACTTACATTGATCAGACTTCCTCTGTAACTGCTTTACATATCTCACGGTCATTTCCAATATGTCCGCCTTTTCCATCTTGTCGAATCTCTCAGTCTGAGGAAAACGAATTATATTTTCTTTACACGCAATGCAGGTCTCCAGATAACCGTGGGTATCTATAACATTCGTGGACCAGTTTTGAAAAAATCTTTACCAAACTCTACATTTGTTAGAATCATCTTGAAATGAATTGTCACACCAGGGTTTAGTTGAGAAATCAGAATTTTACTATTTTGTACACGCGCATTATAAAGATTATATAGCCTTGCATACATAAATATATTTCCAAATCCCAATAACACACACACTTATCACACTTACAAGTTTGGTTAGCATTTTATAAATAGTATTCCTTATGTAAGATACCTAGCTACATTATATACATCAACTTCCTATCAAAATGGTAGAGTATATATACTACTGGAAAAAGCTCCTGCGCATGGCTATAATGGGAGTCCCCATAGGCGAACTTCATTCTCAGTGTTGTTATACTTTCTGGTCCTTCGAGATCATGAATTTCAACACTTTTAGTTTTGAAAATTGAATACCGCTTAAGCCGGTGCTAGGGGGCGTGAGTAGTGTTGCAACTTTAATTACTAATCATGAACAGACTCAATAAAACCGAGTCTGCAATTTTCTCTATATGAATTGACTTTGGTGCTTTTGAAGGATCTCCCTTTTACAGAATTATATACTTCACAACAGCAGGTGTTATGTGCTGTGTGGCGGCCGTCAAACGTCGCCCCGTACTTCATTCTCAGTGTTGTTATACTTTCTGGTCAGAATTTTATTTCTAGATTTAAACATTTATTACACAACTATTTAACTATCCATGTTTTAAAAATGTCGTCTGTTTCATTTTATTTGCTTTGCTTATTGAAAGATAAACGACATAGTGAACAGTTCGGATCCAAATTTAGAACTGATTTACTTAACGTACTGTGATTTGGGGTCAATCTGTTTGTATTTTATAATCCGACAGTGGGCGGTAAAATATTTAATCGGGAACATGATTGTGCAAGATAGGCTAGTATAATACATCAACCTTTGTATAATTAGGATATTGAACTACTTTCCATATCCAAAACATATATTTTTTAATAATAAGCATACTACTAAGGTTTCATACTTGAACTTGAGATGACGATAAAACTGATAGTTCATTAAAAGTCAAGAATACCGTTTCACTAACAGCATTACTAAGACCCTAAACCGATGATTAGCTAATTTAACCTTATTGATGATCTGGGTCTATAATGTATATAATTAATAAATGTATGTCTATATTTATCAGGGATGTCACTGTTTTATAATGTGCAACCTGAAAACCAAATGTGCATTTTCATTTGATCCGTGCTGAAATGTGACAATTATCAGTGCTTTTTATATGGTGTTCAGAATGAGAGCGAAAAAGAACATTTAAGAACTCTTTTCCTGCAATTCTAAAATTTCCGGTTATAACTGGTTAAAGATCAAATATTTTAACGAAATAAAAAAAACGAAATACTTAATAAACTTTGGTTTTTCGGTCATGTTTTAACCCTTTTCTTCACACGACTTTAATCCAAGAGGAAATAATCTTGTGAAAACGACGAAATATCTAGACAATGAAAAGAACCATGTTTGAATAATATTGAAATCCTCTTAGGAAATGGAGTATTTGCTGGTGACGAGCAAATGTTCCATTTTCTACAGTGATATCAATACAATTAAAAGATTGGCATTTCACTTTCGTGTATAATTTTATCAGATATTTAGTTTGTGATTTGTTTTAAATATGCCCGTGTAAGAAAGTGTTTACAATGCTGATTTTACATAGTGTTCAGAGTGAGAACAAACTAGAAATTATATTATCCCTTTCCTCCATAGATAAGCCCTCTGACGCTCATGCGGCTGTTTATGTTTGAAATTATTGTGCGAATAAGAGCACTCCACAAAAATATGAGATGTTCTTACTTAGCCCATTCACTGACATGCAGGTTGTGCACATGTGCAATATTTGTTCAACTTCCGATTTAGACTAAATACATTCCCTCGACCTTTGGTAAAACCATTAGCCGATTGTCAAACGGCTTGGATCCGAATGAGACACCGAGTAACTAGGCGTCTCATTCGGATTCAAGCTGTTTGCCTATATTACGACACTCGGGGTAGGGCAGTGAACAGGTTAACCCTTAGCCTGCTACGAAAATTATCGTCTGCTGAAAATGTCGTTTGCTTCATTTTTAAATATCGTCCGATTTTCTTAAAAATTAGTGAACCTATTGTCTGAGTGTCAAACAGCTTGGAACCCGATCAGACGCCGATTTACTCGGCGTCTGATCTGGATCCAAGCTGTTTGAAAAATCACCTTAGTCGCGACTAGCAGGCGAAGTGTTAAAACTGAGCTGGCATCGTATAAAACAAATACGAGCGATTAACTATTGTTGTAAATAATTTTATTTTTTTAATTTACAGTTGCATTACATTCAAGATAAATGCGCCGTCAACGATTTGAATCCGGATCAGACAGCGAGTAAATTGGCGTCTCATCCGGATCCAATTACTTCGACACTTACCTGTTTTACCACATTTGAAGTGATTTGGACAAATTTATGAAAACGCCAATAAGCAGATGTGATAGCAGACGACGATTTTGGCGGCAACATTAAAGTTAAAAGACAATGCTCCCCGATACAGATAGAGGACTTTGTATGACCTAAGATTGCTTTTATTGAGACATTGGTTCTACCCTACTAACAACATCATCTCACTTTATTTATTTATCTCTTAAATAAACTTTACACTATATGTTGGGGTGTTCTCTTGCAATACCAAATAAGACGATTCAAAAAAATAATATTGTGATATACGGGGCCTATAAGTGGCTGACTAACAGAGGATCTCTTTCCAATTTTTTATCGACAACTTTCGACGGCGTTTTTCTTCTCCTTGCTCAAGATTCCATCTTTTTTTGTAAACTATTGCCAGAAAAACGCACCACCAATGTACTTCACGATTTAAGTCAGTATGATTGATAATGGTGATTAATTCAGCATCTTATCCGGATCCAATCTGGTTGACACTCAAAAAGAATGTTCACAAAAAACGACGGACTTTGATTAAATATAAACTGCAGCATACGAAAGCTTGAGCAGACGAAATGTTTTGCAGCGGGGAAGGTATATAATGTATGATGATTATTCGGTTTTAACCCTTTCACTGCCCTACCCCGAGTGTAGTAACATATGCAAACAGCTTGGATCCTAATGAGGCGCCGAGTAACTCGGCGTCTCATTTTGATATAAGTTGTTTGACACTCCGCCAATGATTTTACCAAAGGTCAATGGAGTGTGTTAAATCGATAGCGAAAGTAGAACAAATATTGCGCATGTGCACAACCTATCTGACAATGAAGGGGTTAATAAATGACTGCCCTGGTCCCGCGTTCACTTAACTTCTCTATCAAAGATCTAACTAAAGCTCAAACAAATATTCCACTGAAAGTACATTTTAAGTGAAGTGGCAATAAACGTTAACCCTTAGCCTACTATTCGCGACTAAGGCGATTATTCAACCAGCTTGGATCCAGATCAGGCGCCGAGTAACTCGGCGTCTGATCTGGTTCCAAGCAGTTTGACACTCAGATAATAGGTTCACTAAATTTGAAGAAAATCGGACGATATTTAAAAATGAATCAGACGACATTTTCAGCAGACGACTATTTTCGTAGCAGGCAAAGGGTTAAGGCGATATCCAAAATTGATTTTGAGTATGATCTCTGTTTCAGTCATTTTCCTCACAAAGATGGCCACGTTTGACGAAGCCCAGGCTTACTACAACTACACCTTTGGAGGGCGACTAAGTACCCTTGATGACATGGATGATTGGTACAAAAATGGGGGCCATCAGTGTGTGTGAGTAATCGGTACACACTTTTTGACTTCTGACAGAGCAACCTTAAAGGCGTTTGCGGCAGTAAGGATGATTGTTTTCTAAATAATAGATTTTTTTAAAACTTTGTAGTTTGAAAGACCATGTAAATACATGTTAAAACATAAAATAAACAAGAAAGCAGTGTTTGTGAAACACTACACATATGCCCCCAGTTGTACATTGACCCCTGAATTTGACCTTTGACCTTAATTAATGACCTTGACCTTCTCATATGACCATTCAAATTGTACAAG
>JAULCE010695483.1:0-15603 GCA_032359355.1 Macoma nasuta | reverse complement strand
GGGGGGGGTGCAGTGTGTAAGAACCATAACTCTATATGCATTATTTTTGAGTCATTATCCTTTAAGTATTTTCATGTTTTTCATTTTGTCCGGGCCATAACTTCTAAACTATTCAAGATATTCTCTTGAAACTTCATATGTAGATGCAGTATGACATGAGGGAATGCAGTGTGTAAGAACCATATTTCTGCATGCATTATTTTTTAGTTATTTTCCTTTTTATATTTTTATGTTTTTCATTTTGTCCGGAACATATTGCATTGCAAAAGGTAATAAATTAAAAAATACCTTTTGAAAATAGGGCTTTAGTCCTCCTCAAAGTATGCGGAGTCAATAAAATTTGCTGGCGGGGGGATAATGGCCATTTTACATGGCTCTTGTTGTCACGAGGATTTAATCACGTGTCCTACCTAACGACAAATATGAGAAAGACAAGGATGTCATAAGTAGTAACGCTGAAAAAAGTCGCTGATGAATAAATCATGATGCATTTAGACTGATGTATTGTATGTAGATTTTCCAAATTCTGAGCTTGTGGGTTTCTCCAATTTGAAAAAAATACCACATTGAAAGCAATATATTATGCTGTTACGATAAAATGAAAGCAAGTACAATTGCCTTTTCTTCTGGAATCAATGCTTGTCTTAATCAGCTTATGTTCTGGGTTTTAGTCATGACACCTTTGTCGCTCAGATACATTGTGCCGTAGAAGTATATGTTGGTATTATACCATTATTTAACGACTGAACACATACATTACTATCAGATGGCATTGGTATTATTACTACTATTGTTATTTGATATTACCTGGAAGAATAAATATCAAGACTGATTCAATATAAGTGTCCCTTCAAACCACACTGGTAGCTAGAAGAAGTATCCAGTTTAACAATTTTGAAACTTATTTATCATGTTCCGTATGTTTACTCAACATTAACAGCAAGCGCGCATATAAAATCCAAACGTTTTGACACTCATATAATGGTTTAATCAAATATGAAGCAAACATGAAAAAAGTTTAATATGAAGCAGGGTAAAATACCAGACGACCATAAATTATACAACAGATACACGCCTATATCAGAAATCCTTGCACACAATAGAACATTTGTATATCTCTTAATGTAATATTCTTACGGTAGCTATATACAGACAGTCATAACTGACTATATAAGGAACCTTAAACCTCTACACCAAACTCGATTTTAAGACTCATACACATATAATTATTATATCAATTATCATGAAGAATAGGACGATTATCTAGGACAAAGGAAATTGAAACAAATAACTGCTTTTGAAAATGGAATTGCTTAATATGAGCAAAGTTTTATTTCCTATAATGTTTAAAAATGTCATCTGCTACAGAGACGGCAAAACGTCTATCTGTGTAGTTATGTGTTCATGTTTGACATTATGTCAGATACTGTTCTAGACTCTACCAATACAATGATACGAAGATTAGCAACACGATACATGAGTATCGAAAGTGCGCATTTTCATAGTTTTAAAAACAAATTTGGCAATAAGGTATCTGCACGTTTCATGTAAAACTCCATTTCCACAACGTTTGCAAGAGTCGAAACTACAGACACTTACCAAGGCGTGTTTATTTGGCAAATTTTATTACGTTTCAAGGACCGTTACAGTAAAACATAAGTTTTGCATGTTTATGACGAAATGGATTCTATTATCGTTTGAGAGTTCTAACAGAATATGCAAGATATGAATCTTTCCTGTTAACCCTTAGCCGGCTACGAAAACATCGTCTGCTCAAATTATCGTCTGCTTTAATTTTTAAACATCGACTAATTGTTTTCAAATTTACTGAACTTTTTGTCTGAGTGTCAAATAGCTTGTATCCAGATCAGACGCCGAGTATCTCGGCGTCAGATCTGAATACAAGCTGTTTGAATTATCATCGTAGCCGCGAATAGCAGGCTAAGGGTTAATCGAAATAAGAAATGCAAACAAAATGTCACTATTACTTATTTAACCCTGCTGGATTGGAAACAAACATTTAAAAGAATAATTAACCGAACTAAATAAGCTTTGGCTTTTTCGGAACCCATATAATTTTGGGACTTAATTGCGTTTCCAAAGGTGAAGTCCCTGATCTGAATTCGTGTCCGTGATTCTTGTTTTAATAGAAACTAAAATCTGAACCAAAACGCAGAAGGCTTATCTACAAGGAAAAGAAATGACAAAATAAATAATATCTATGCGAAATGAAAACGTCAGAATTGGATTGTATTGAAACCATTACACGAAATGTAACAACTGCTCTGCACGAGCACATGTTTCTTTTCCAGCAATCTCTCATTAGTAGTCTACTCCCAGAGACGCTACAAAAGGGTTTGCGGAGAAAAGTGTAAGAAAGAATTCCAGTAACTTCGCATAACGAGAATCTCTACTGGGTCATAGTGATTTGGCTTATATTGTATTATACAAACCGCGACATAGTGCCGCAATGGCTTATTTTTTGTAAACAATCTATATCAAGACCAGACGCCATGTAATTCGGTGTTTAATAAGGTACTAAGCTGTTTGACATTTATACAATAGTTTGACCATTTCAAACAAATCAGAAAAGGTTGAAAAAATGCTGCAGTCGAGGGATTGAGCAGACGATAATTTTTCGCAGCGTTATAAGGCTTAAGACGTCATTTCCTTTGGGAAATTACCCTTGGCGATAATGTCACAAAGTCTGTTTATTTAATTTGATCTTCGGCGAATTGCCTATCAAGATTTATGATTCACTGGGGCTTAAATAATGTTAATATCACTAGGTAGTTTATGGTGAATTCTTGATGTCATTAGGTATTAAATATCAAATAGATAAGTAAATCATATATTTTTTGGCATTTTTTTCAGATTTGGTTGTGCTTTAACTATTTTGTCTATAAAGAAGCCCGATCATTTGCTTTCGTTCTATGATTAAGTTGTTTCTTTTTATTTAATTGATAGTGAATAGTGGTAAAACATATTTTTTGTTAAAGGATGTAGGACATATTAAAGCACTTTATACAGTTTAGCCTTATATTGATAAATAAGTTTATGTAATATCAGACCCCCGTGTCATTTGACAAAGACAATGCACACATGGATGGCTAAAGATTGACACTTGTGCAAGCTGTGTATGATAGAAAAGTGTAGAAAGTATATTGAAGTACTAAAAGAAAAAGTGATACAAATACAAGTATTAATTCGCAATATATTGGAATTGCCACATTAAACATCTGTAATTATAGGTTCCTCTGTCGACATAATTGAATTTCTGAGACAGCGCATCGTACAAGAGATAATCGCGCCTTCTTCTTCATAGATTCATCACTTTTTTACAAAATAATAATGGCAACATTACATCCTTATACTAGGTTAATTTCACCGTAACTCGTTCGGCGCCGTAGTCGCCTACATGCGTCATTAAAAATAATACAGTCCCTGATCAGCATTCGTCTGATCAGGGACTTTACCTTTTGCCATATAAACAAGTCTTATAATAATTGTATCGGACAGAGATTTTTTCTTTTATAGATATGTTTTTTTCTTTTCTTAACAATATTTGATCTGAAGCTTATAGAAGACGACAGTTTAAAATTTGGCGGCGAAAGGGTTAACCCTTTCCTTGACAGACATGCCATTACGCACATTTGTTCCAGACGACTATTGAAACTTGTGTTGGAAATGACAAAGACATTTGTGCCAGTTGTTAAAATGACAGTTACGTATTTTTTAAATAAGTCATCCAATATATCAAGACCATCATTCAAACAGATTTTTAGTCTTGAAAACCGCCTGAATTGAGCGTATACAATATTAGTTTCAGAATATTTGAACCTGTACAGACTTGATTAATGAATCACTTGTTAGCAATGTTATTTGTCGGGTTACTCATTTTCTGTTTTGCTTGTCAATATTAAGTACAATTACGTTAACACATCTTACGTAATGTCATGTATTCTCTTAGATATTACATGCACTTCATTCTGTATATCGATTACAATTAAAGCGGCAAAACAATCAGACGGCAAAGACAATATTATATGCCGCTCGGAAACCATGGCAAGATAAAGAATGCAATCAATTGTTTTATTATATAGGAATGGTCTTTTATATGTCAATGTCTATCCAAGGAGTTTACTTCTTAAAGGGGTATACCCAACAGCTGAAATGTTTCGTTCGATAACGCATATAACTCATTTTCCCTGTCTCAATAACATCCTATAAAATGCCATCTTCTATCATATACTCATAAGCGATGAAGGTTCATAAGCACTTCCGACTAACCTTTAATGTAAAGAAGATGGTGGTGTGCCCGATGAATTTTTCAACAGTCGGCTTCACTAGAAATATAAGCCCTTTCGGCGCCAAATTATAAATTGCCGGTTGCAACTGGTTTTGGATCAAGTGCAATGTATTTTCATGAAACGCATAACAGAAATGACTTAATCATAGAATAAAAACACCTTTCAGGCTCGAAATTGCTGTTCAAGTAACCAACAGTAAACGTTTTGTCTTAAATGCCTGAATCATAATCTTAAACCATATTTTGATATAACGTTTTATTTTTCTTACTGTCATGGACGCTTTTTTTCATGTATTAAGATTATCAAGAAACATTTACGACATTTGCGTGCAACGAGTTGTTTGGAAATGTATTATTCTTAAGAGACTGTGTGCTTTATTGCAATACAGAGAGAACCCCCCAAAACGGGAATGTCGTATCTAGACTTTCTTTAACCAAATAACGTATTTCTTTTAGTTTCATTTATTTCGCTTCTTTCGCATTCTAAAACAGCAGCTTTAATATGTAATTGTTCAGTACAAAAATATACTTTCACAAAGCACTGCTACAATATTTGTTCAATATTGAAAAACAGCTATTGAAAATAAGAAGTACAATCGTACAGATTGGGTATTTAATTGGAAATCTAATCCGATAGTCTTCAGTTACAATTGTTAATCTACACTAAACTTGATCCGGAAGAGTCGAATAGGAAATGCATATATAATTCCCACAAGACTATCACAGGACTGGCCTTGGTAATAGATAATGCTTTCTCGTAGTTTCACCATTCTTATTACCAACCTTCGACTTCAAGCTCAGAAAGAATAATTATTATCAGATATAAAGCTAAACTAAAACACTTCAACGCGGTGAAAACAAACGTGTTCAAGCTTTGCAAACATGTTTATATATTTAAAAATGACAAGGTAAATTTCTAAATACAAACATTGAAATAAGCATTCGTTAAAATTAGTGTTTGTCGTTATTCGCATTGACAAAAACAACCTGTGTTTTCTTGTTTAACTAGAAATAAGTTCATAGGAAACAGATGTTTCCACCTAGTCAAAATCGCCACTTGTCACACCAACAAGCCTCATAACTCCGTTAATGTGCATTGTAGTTGGATACAAAAATCCAAAGTTGCGCAAGTTTACATGTTGATTAATACATTCCTAAGGTTTTATCATTCTAGCACTAATATTTTCAGAGTTACATGTGACACAACCTAACATTTCCCTTATTTTTACAACCTTTACTCCATAAATGTTACTGCGGTTTGATTAAAATGCTCAGTTGAACAAGTTTTATTATTCTAAAACTAATATTTTCAAAGTTGCATGCGACTAAATCAAGGATCATAACTATGTCAATGTTATGTGCGGTTTGATGAAAATACCAAGGTGCACGAGGTTACATGCTGATCAATTAATTTCCTAGGTTTTATTATTTTTGATTCAAAATTGCACAATCTTAAAATTCGATATATATCGAACAACAATGACATGTCAATTTTCAGTGTGGTTGGAAGAAAACAAACAGGTGCACTAGTTTACATCCTGAATGACAACCGGTATCAATGAAGTTTCAAGTCTGCAATACAAAAACTTTTGGAGTTATGCGCGACATAGACATTTCGAGACGTACGGACGTTCTCGTGAGAGAAAAAATATGGGGTTATACACTATATATTCCTTTATTCTTATCTAACCCCGCAAGTCGATTTTCGTAACCCCCAACTTGCTAAGGGTTTGGCATGCCCTCTTATGCGTACGGATGTACGGATTGACAAAGATAAATCTATATGCCATCTGTTTTAGTAGTGATCGCATAAAACTGCTCTTTTCAAATCTTAGGCTTAATATCCAAAATCATTTCATGGTAAACACTAACGAACATGTTGTAAACTGGCACGTATCCTCATCGTATTGCGCAGATCGCCACCTACTGTGTGCTATGACTTCAAATTTCCAACTGTTATATCGTCGATGCTCTTCTTAAACCACGTATATACCCTGCTTAAAACGAAAATTGACACACATACGTGGTTTTAGAAATACACCGACGAAAAGATGTTAAAATCTAGTAAGTACTTTGACTAACATCTAAGTTGTTCTTCACAAAATACGTAATAACCATTTGCCAAAGTGACAGAAATGCTGTTGGTAACACTCATATACAAGTTTTATTGATAGAGAATTTCTGAATTTTCTGTGAATCATTTATAAAGAATGAGTTATAAAAATATGCTTTAATTGTTGTAGATACATCCTTATCGTTATCAGTTTAATTGGATATGCATACAATCATCTTACATTAAACCAAAACCGTCTGTGTTTGTGAAATAATGCTTAGTGCATTCAGCTATTCTTTAGAAGTTTACCCATGCGTTTATCTGTATTTGTTAACACTTATTATACTCAAAGGTATAAGTTTTTTGCTTTATTTAAGGAGTATTCGATATAAACCAAAAGCGTGAGGCCATACAACTTAAATGACACATACGGAAACGACACACACAAGCAAACATTTTGCCCTCCTTATGTAGGTACTTCAGGAAACAAATACAGGCGTATACCCATGCCAAATACCATTCAAAGCAGATGATGTAAATCTAAATACGTCACATAAGACTAGAATTAATAGTTAAAACTGTGTAGTAAGCATAATTAACTATTCTTGTGAATATGGGTTCTCTGTTTGCTAATTTATATAGACAGATAGATAAAATTTACAATAAAAAGAGAAACTTGATTTTACTGATATCTATAATAAAGAAACTGCATTGTATTTGTTCCCAGCATTCATTAATCGGTTAATAAATACAACATTTACCTTGTTTTTAATGGTAAACTGTAACTGGTTTTGTCGTCCAATTTTTAGTTCGCACTACTATGCCAGAAATGTAAACCGTACATGTAAAGATTACCGCACATTATTCCCTCCCAGGACAGTTAAACTTGCATCAAACGATCACTCAAATATGAGACATTGAGAATGAAAGTAAAGCAGAGAACTGTCAAATCTCAAAATAGCTTTCCGCATTACCTTCGTTCTGCAATTAATGACCACCTGTCTTTATAAGTCGCTATAATACCTTATATGATGGCCGTTCAAAACCGGTTTGGCTGTATGTTTTCCTTTCATCTTATAAATGCCACCAATACTATTGTCTACTGATATCTTTTAATCGCACGTCTAGACATTTTTATCCTGCAAATCTTTATACTGTTATATATATCAACAAATGATCAATCTTTACTGTATTTTATAGGAAATTTTAAAATGGCTGGCCATGTGTATTCATACGAAAATGGAATGGACTTTTACAAACACATAAAATATAATAAAATTATCATATAAATTTCCCTAATGTCATGATCAATTCTTACGCCCGAGGTATTTTGACTACGATATGATACAAAGTATCTCAGCGGTTTACAATGATCAAACCGTTTAATAATCATATTATAGCTACTAAAACATTTGAATAAATATCCGCAAATACAATAGCTGTACATGCCAACTTAAAGAGCCTACCATAGGAACCATAAGGAATATTCCTTCAATGCAGTTATAAGAGTAACACTAAAATACCATATTAGACGCCAAAGAAAAAGGCATAATAAAAAATGATTTATTTTGTTTTCGATTTCATGAAATTATTGTATTACAAGTTTTCGTAAGTAGTAGTCGACACTACTAGTATGGCACCGAAAGGGCCACAGATTTTGATAAAAGTATGTGTTAAAAGAAAATTTCAACGGCACATTAAATGTTAAAGATAGTTGTGAATATGTTACCGAGCGAATAGTCATTATAAAATTTGTTATTGAAAAAAGATAATAATTGTCAATAAGATGCGTTGAAGTCATAATTTGTAAAGCTATATGGCTGATTTATCATTGATTTCTTTCTTTTATGTAAACAAAACGTGTGAACACTTCCAGTAGACTACAATTAAATGGAGTATAAAAACACATCAATTAAAGCTACTTTACTTATTAGGAAAACCCAAACATCGACCCTTTGCAGAACGAAGCATGAATGTAAAATTTACAATATGTATTATTGCTAAAATTACAAATAAATAGTAACTACTAGCTACTTTGGTTTATTGGATTAGTACCACTTTGTTTCACTTTCAGTCAAAATTTCTTTTTTTGGCCCAAAAACTGTGACCCTGATCTAAACTGAGAACCGGGGAATCCGGGAATATCCAGGTTTCAATGTGGGATAATTGTCTGATACCCCTGAAGACAGTAACTTCTCCGATGGAATAAGTGTTTGAAGACAAAGTTTTTGAATAGGAGAACTTTGACATCAATTCTGCACCAACTGTTGACCAGAAACAGAAGAAAATGTTGATATGCAGTTAGGATTTGAAACTCCTGAAGAAAAAAAAGGTACTACTGAAGTGCAAGTTCAGATTCCTGATCAGAAAAGATTCAAATCACGATTTCAAGACATAAGTAACATGAGGTCATAAAATACATCGAGGATATTGAAAATCCAAATTATTAAAAAGCTTTTTACTGCTGCAAGCACATTTTAATGACATTAGAGGATTATAGCTAGGCTTGTGACAAATAACTTTGACATAACGATAGACTGCATGAGGGAATCTTGCTATGTACTGTTAAACTTGGCAAAGGTGTCATAATTTTACTATAAACTGGTCTAATATCTTTGAGAAAAAGAAAACGACATTTGGTTTAAAAACAAACAGAAAGTAGAAGACAGGAAACTATTTTCAGTAAGTAAATTGATGTCAACTAAGGCAAATCATAACCAAGAAAACAAACTAACAAACCACATTTGCTACAAAAGTCTGGTTCAAATACTCAGGAACAACTTTGTTTCCACTGTAGTCATTATGAATATAACTGGTCACAAAAGTGAAAAATCAATCAACAACTACAATGAACTATCAACAAAAAGGCATGAAGAGCATTAAAATTTCTCAAAACAATTTCAAAAAAATTTCTACTGGTAGCACTTCCACTATGCTCACAGAAAATGGACAGATTCAAATTCTTGAAAAAAATTCACAAACAGATAAACCCTTTGGATATGTCCTCCAGCTCAACGTATCAGTATAATTCATTATTTCAGGAGCACTTTTAAACATGCACTACATGAATGTGTACCTTCAGCCTCCGACAAGTGGAAAACAATAGGAAGATACATGTTCACATTTGTTTACAGTTTTAACATAGCAGTTATCTAACCCGTTCCTCATATATATGTACTAGTTTTAAAACTTTACGACTCAGTATCTGATCAGAAGGATCAACGCGTAATGGAAACAAAAATGCCAATTTGAATGGATATCAAAACATGTTGGGAAATGGAGCATTAATTTTGGTCATAATGAGTCGAATGTTCATTTTTAAAAATCTTTTCAAATGTCATGTTCTACAAAATTTTGCAAAATCATTTTATTAGGTAAAGGGTTAACAACCAATGTCTGGTTCAAAATTGAGTTTTCTCTGAGGAACGATTACAAAACTATATATTTTCTCAGAGTTTTGTATTGAGTTATTGTTTAAAACAATTTGCTAGAAAAATCTTTCAGGTTTCGTATGTTATAATTTTTTTAAAAAAATGTTGCTGCATGTGAATTTTGTCACTGTTCTTAACTTAATTTCAACTGATCAGAGGGATAATAATAGCACGCTGTCACAAATAAAATAAAAAACTTAGCCTGTATCACTTTGTATTATTACATTTTTATCGCTGTAATTTGATAAGGGTTTGAAAAGTTGAAAAATTTAAACCCGTTTTTGTTTAATCACTGAGCCTATATCAGTAAACTAAGAGCTGATTTAACCAAGATTCTAAACAGATATTGATCAAAATCCTATAAGTTGAAGACCTATGTCAACAGTTTGGATCTAATTTAATAAGCATATATTTTCACCAGAACTATAACCACTAGGCTATTAAAGAACTGTTATCAGATCTCCAGCTAAGCTTGTATGAGTCTTTACCAAATCCTATATTGTAACTACTCATTATAGAATATGTTCCATGAGTAGGTACCAAATACTGTTAAGTTGAGAAAGGAAAATATCATCCATCACATATTTACAAATTTCGCGACTTATCTGCAGCGTGGTGGTATGAAGCTCTGAAGCAGTAAATAAACACAATGCCAGTACGGACAGATAATTACACCTTCCTGAAGACATGTAGCCTAGGAGCAACAAGTTGACATGTTGAAATGTGTTAGGGCTCGATAGGACCTGGCGTCAAAGCAACCGAGGGACATAGCACATAGCAATGAACTTACTAACAAATTACAGGAGCAGTTTTTAACATGCACAACAAACGATGCAGGTCATTGCTTTTGTAAATACACTCACATGTATCTTTCTGTAATTGTCTGATCAGCTATGAAGATTTGACTGAATTTAACATTCTTTTATTCTAACCTGCAATTAACATTAAACCAGCATCATTACTCGTTGCATAGCAACCCGTCGTCGTTGTCCACAGCATTATACCATTCTGTTCCCCTGCTTATTTATGGCATAAACATTCTTGTTGCATTCTGCTGTGTCAGTGATCTTGCTCAAAACAATTCGATTACAGTCCGAATTCATCCGTCACACAAGCATACGATCACTAAATGAGCCGAGGGGCAAACTCTTGCATCTTGATATCAATACACTATCAAATTTAAAAAAAATGGGATTATTTTTTATATTAAGATGTTATCGTGAAATGTATCATTTATAATATTAGTTACTTTTTTAGAGACAAACTTAACACTATCTAAAGCGTACAAAATTGGGTCGATCGGTTTATAAATATATTCATACGACATTGTGACGTCATATTTCTTAAAGACGCTTTTCTAGAATATTGATGTTTAAATCTATTAAAAATCGGATCTTATCATTAATATATTTGAAATAGACTTTGTATGATAAAAGAATTGTGACGCTAAAGCTCGCTTTCTTAATTATTTCTTACACTTGCCAAATAAACACCAATTAAATAAACTACGTACCTAGTAATTCTTATTTATTCATCTGCTTGAAGATATATTTTCACGACGGTTTGTTTCCGAAATCTCTTCTAAATCTACCTCTTTTGTTCTATACATTTGAACACATATGTCCACCTTTTTTAACTTGATATTCTCTCAAAAATATAATGCCCGAAACTACTTATAAATCATATGTTCTTTATATTATTATATATTGTGAACAAAGTCAGTGTGTATATGGTGGAATAAATAGACAAAAAAGGAATCATTGCGACATGTCCCTGTTTTCAATGACTATTATGTAAAGCTTTTAGTGTAGTTACGTGAATTGTGGCAAAATATGTCGCTACATAAGGTTAAAACTGAAAATATTCGATTGTGGTCATATATTCTGATACTTCTTAGAGAAGGGAGTACTCTTAAGGTACCTCTACTACCCTATCAGCGTTTAAATGTAAACTTCAACTTATACACTACCCTCCGTTTTTACAATTGTGAAATGCAAGCAGACTGAAAACATCTTAAAATTGTCAAGATTTCAGCTGTTGGTTCTATTGTTTTGCAGTTTAGACCATAGAATAGGTCAGGCGTTTTGCGGAGCTTGATCTGGGTCTAAATAGTTTAAAACGGAATTCGAACAACAAAAACGACAACGTCCTTACCCCAGACAAATAGTCCAAAATTATCTTGGAGATGTTGGTTCAATGAATGACAACATGATGTATCCGAGTTTTATCACACTCGTGAATAAGCGACATTCAAGACAAACGTCAATTATAATACTGCCTATAAATTACAATTATATTAGTTATATTTGATAGTTTTCGTGTATCTGTAGGTGGCACACAATTATTTTTTGTCGACAAAATTATAACCATATAGCTATCGAGCAAAAAAGGCTCAAAAATAAATCATGAAATTCTGGGGGTAAAACATAACATTACACAAAAAAATATGTGAAATTCCTAATTATGCATTAAGTTACGCATAACTGCACGATGTGACGTATAATGCTTCCCTTGTTGTGCAAAACAGTTTATGCCGGTCAACAATAACGCTGCGTCAAGTGCAAAAAATGAAATTCATATGAAGTAAAGAAAGCTGATTTCATAAAAGTGATATGACTTTTGTAGCATAACATTTCAGACTTGCTGTTGCTCATTGTGTTAATTAAAACCTTAAAAGGTTTATGTTTAACATGATAAATTCTTATAATTGCGATGCAAATCAATGTTCTCCTAAATATACCTTTGAACCTTCGAAACGTTCAAATATTAAATGTGATGTCAAACAAATGCAAGGCAATAAGCATATGTAGCCATCAACTTTAAATTATGGCACAAGCAAGCACATCTACTGACAAAATAAGGCTATAATGATAAATATATCGCTTGGTATGTCGCAAACAAATTTATTTATTAAGCACTTACACTACAGTCGAATGATAAGAAGAATATAAACTACATTAATTCCATAAAAAACGGTTACATCATCACATGGTATATTCAATTGAATGCACTTTAAACATAGTACACTTTTTGAGGTTTTCGTTCTATCATAAATCTTTCAAAGTAATTGAACATTGCCTTGGACAAGTTTGATATTTTCGTTTAGAAATAAATAACAAAACTAATGGTTTTGATAATCGATCTACGTACATGTACATCTTAGCAATGTTAATAGATTAGCTAGTTGCGCAAGCCATCCGAAAAAATATGATTATATAATTAAATTGCATGTACAACACAATTACAGTCGAATATCGTAATGTCGACGTTGCTGAGTTTTATAATTTCAATTACTCGAAATTCGAATTAGGTTTAGGTTATTCGAGTTAATAATTCGAATTGATAAAACGTTTTCAACAACTTAAATATATATTACTAGCAATTATAAACCTTAGGTTTGGGTTCATATTTTAGCTTCGATTTAATGATGAATTCAACTTAACCGAGTAAGGTTTAATGATATTTGTCGTTAAAACAACATTGTCCGCTTAATATCAAAGAGAAATTGAATTGGATTATACATGTACTTATTTAACAATTAATGTTATGCAAACACGCGTATTGAACACACTGACTGCTTTAAAATTTCCATTATTATTTCGAAATGACACGAGCTGTGTTAATGTTTATTACATTGCATTAGCTCAGTTCTTTAATGTCGCGTTTTATTATCCAATCTGTTGGTAGAACAGAGTTCGATACTATTGATTAACCTAAGCATGCGGAACAAATTGCAGTTTGCAAAAATGAACGTCTGTAGCAATTTTGATAATACATTTTATTAAATATCGATTGGCAACTGCAATTCACTTGCCGTGTTATTTGACTTGTAAAATATATAACAACTATTTACCATCATCAATCCGACAATAGCGAACATACGTTTGAATACTGCAGTCTCTTGTCTGAACGTCTTATCGTCCCATCTAGGATTGTGGATCAATTTGTTGCGTGTCTTGTTGCGTTATTGGCTGTACACGCAATATACTGTAATAAAATGTTCGGGAAACCGAATGCAATGCACTTATATCGCACATTGTACTGGCATAATAGATAATGGGTAGACTGATTAATATCAGAGTGCGGGATGCTGTATATAACTGCTGTTACAAAAAACACTGTTAAATATGTTATCATATGTTTCCCCTTTACTCTTTTTGCTATTTTGAAGTTGGCCACAGACATGTAATCTGATGAAAGGATTGAAATCTTGACAACAGGAAACTTTTTGTTTCAATTTGCTTGAAAACCCTGTTTGAAATAAAGCATTTGCTTGTTATGAGTTTTTCCAACAATAATATTCAATAGTAATTTACTACACAGGTATCAAAAGGCTATTTTATAAAGGGCTTTTACACGTTACTAAAACTTAATGTTGTTGGTCAACATTGGCTTTATGCTTAACCATTTAAAAGGAATTTGCATGTAGACCTTGACATGAGAGAAATGTGCAATAAAATGACTATCTGCGAATTGTGTTTGAAGCGTTGTCATTAAAAGATGTTAGGTTTGGTGTCAAAATATCTATAACAGATAAGTTCTTTACAAATTACAATTCATGCTTTATCGATACATGTTTTAATTCTAATCTGGAACGACATATTTGTCTTTTCAATACATCACACGTGTGTTTTTTATGAAATCTGGATGACTTGAATCTCTAGTCATGATATATTCTCTTGTGTAAATTACTTGTTGTCTTATATGGTTTGGAATCAATCATTTCTTCATTAAATGTGCGGTAATATAAACATAAATAATAAAAAAATCCTACAACCTTCAATTTAAAACGTATTCAAAAGGAAAATATATGATAACAGTTATTTATATATTGGCAAAATGAAAATGCCAAATTTGAATTATATTTCAATTATAGTCGGAAATATTTCCTTGTTTCGAGCAAATGCTTAATTTCCCATAATATTTTCAATAGACGTCTGTTATAGTTAAAAAACTCGTGTGTGAGAAAAAGGTTTAACTATACTCGCACGCTTATAACAAATGTTATGGTTATACAAATGTTATTGAAAATACTTAATATAAAACGAATCAAACAAGGCTGCTCGATGATGTCTTCCCAACATATACTTATGGTTTACTTGATTATTTACTCCACAAGCTATTTAGACTATGACCCGGGGTATATGTCAGTTTCAAACAATAACAAAATTTAAAATAAAAAGGATAAGTCCAAGCTTAGGTTAGGTCAGGGCTTGCGACAGCAATTCTGTGTCTGGATCCAGACATTTTGTGCATAGTATCCGTGATCAATGATTAATGCGTTAGTTGGTAAAGAATATCGGTTGTATCACTGTATATGAGAAGTTCTGATAATCTTGACAAACTGTTTTTGAACATCTTTTTCCATTCAAGGAAACATGAATAATTGATTAAATCTCGGAGCGGAAGAGATGCTACAAGATTCAAATAGTCTTGAATTTGAAACACGACATTTAGCATTTAATGGAATAGGTTTATGTACTTTACGGCGGACAAAAGTCATCATTGCTGTATTGAAGATATTACAGTTGAAACAGTTGTTGTCTTTTTATGTAAGCATAATAAATGTTCTCTACAGTTTGTGAAGTTTTCGACTGATTATCACACAGCAATTATAAGGATTTGAAACCAATACATCCGGCGTCCGAGTCGTTAGCGTAATAAGGTTATGTTATAGATCAACAGGGTGCGAATGATTTCCCAAACAAAAAGGAAGCTTGAATGAATGTCTGAAAAACCTTATAAAACAAACCTTAGTGATTGCATAACGGACGCGGATTTTGATCACCTGAGTTTAGTACAGTCGAACT
>JAULCE010694372.1:0-12344 GCA_032359355.1 Macoma nasuta | reverse complement strand
CTTTTATAATTTCGAATTAAAGTCAAACTTCGCTCATTTCCAGATTGCTTTAATTGATACTTATTCCTTTCCTCCATATACGGGCCTTTAAACGCCCCTGTAAATGATGGCCATTGAAAACAGTGTAGGAAATGAAGCATTGATCAAGTGTTACATTTCATACAATGATTTAAATACAGTTAAAACATTGCATGTTTATTTTATCTTTATTTTCATACTTTCACCAGATTAGGTCTAACATAGCTTGGGAGGAAAGTGTTTAAACTGCACGTTTGTTGTTCCAGTTACCGACAAAAAAGCATGTTTGAATCATTAATATAACTTACACAGGAGTAAATGAGTAAGCACATTTAACAGGAACTGACCAGTGTTAATAGTGGAATAAAATTTTATTTGTCATATAAATGGCAACTAACGACACTAGTTTGAGGTACGAGCGTGTGAAGTTTAAGTTTTGACCCTCTGATAAATATTGTCTGAAGGCTATTCAGTTTTTTCTCTGAGGATTAATGTTTCTAATGACAGATTTCTTTTGCCAATTGTGTAGCCTCAAACCAGGTTCAAGACGTATATTGGTGTATCACATATCAAAAAATGTTGCTGTTTGTTTTTCTGTAGAGTAAAATTTAAAAATAAAAAACACTTTTGTATCCAGTCTGAGTTAATCGATATATAATTTGATTACACACTTATTTCTTTATGTTGAAACGATAAATTAATGTATAACAAAAGCAAACGCATTTACACCGTCATTAACACCGCTCGCAATGCTGCTTATTGTTCGAACTTAAAAGTTGTTGTTACATACATTTTTTTTGAAATTTATATGCTCATATCCACGAAAACCTTTAAAGTTACTTACATTTGTGACAGAGAGAAAATATTTAACTTTTTTTGCCAATTACTTCTTATTCAGTCCGACCTTTTTTCAGGATTTTAGTTAATACTTAAAGAAGTGAAATGACTTTTGAGTGATACAAATAAATTGTAAAACACACATTGATATCCTTTCAACTGTTGTCTGTTTTGTACCATAAAACGCATCGTCTCGTCATACCAGAATCAACAAATGTGCATAACAAAGAAATAAACATTTTGAGCATTTCAGCAATGTTCAACACCGAACTTCTTTTAAGAGTTTAAACCTAGATCATTAAATGTCTTAAGCGGTAAAAGACAAACATGTGTCTGGTACTACATATGTCTAGGTGTATACAGAATAAAATAAATACATAGCTTCACTCATTTGTGATCCTGCTATAAAACCACTTTAGTATATTCTCGTACGGAATAAGCAAAGGTTTTGTATTTATTTTTCATCAGCTGAAACTGTTTCAATGTTTGTCTAGACCATAACTGGTCTAATAATCTGACACAATAGCCAACATGGGACCATCAATCTACATTCAATCATTCAACACCACATACGCGTCTATCGATTGCCCCATCTAATACAAAACCCTATTGCAATGCTGCTAGCTTGTTGTATTTTTTACTAAGCCAGTTGAAAGACTTTATTTAGCAATATACTTTCTTAAGCCATCCTTACAATGTCGTTTGCCCGTTTAAAAGGCAGCAATTTTTCAAAAGTATTCTACTTAACAGAAAGGTTCGACGTTATTTAACTGGTAACGGATTAAACCATTTGCTATTGGTCGATTACCATCTTCTTCTGCACTTGTACCAAAACACATGAAAATACTATTCATTATGTTTAAAATTTGTATGTTTGTCAGGAGTTTCAATGTTCGGTTCAAGGCATATTATGGGTGAATATATCTAGCACGTGAGACTTAATCTTTTGAAAATGTGTGTCAGCATTCTAGAAATCCAATTATCTTTTTGCGATTTCTTTCAAGTTGCATTACTTCTACGATTCATATAACAGTAATTACGACTGAACCAAACAAAAAAACACTAGGTCGCGATTTTATTTATGACACTGCAAATTGTTGCACAACGTAGCAAAATGCGTTACTGTGACCTGATAACAAGAGTTATGGGTTTGAAGTGTCATAGCTGTGTTAAAGATAATTCGCTTATAATTAACTTACAAACTTTCGACATCTTATTTCGTTTATACAATATAACCAACACGCATTGTATTATACTAAACATGTGTAGTATAAGCTAATTGTAAACATAGTCAAACCATATAACATGTTTACAAATAGCATGACGTTAACGATTGACGTCGCAATAAGGTAACATGCACAACAGTGTCTATCACAGTATAAACGTGATCTTTAACACCCTAGTTTACGATCAAAGGCATTTCGAGGCTCGTTTAAAACATTTTCCTGAACTCGTTTAATAAAAGTTGATAAAAAATTACCACTAGACAACTACATCCTTAATATAAAATTATGTTGTTTATGCGTGTAACCTTGTATGTACTGCACTTGTAAACTATTCGAGAGGAGATATTACTAGAGCGTTAATGTGCGATTTTCAAACGTATGACGTTTTAGAATCGTTGACCCAATTGTATTGCTAAGTTGAAACCGGTGTGTTATTTGCTGTAGAAGCTTAGAAAAAGGGGTTGCTCGTTCTGGTTGTCGATTGCTTAAGGTTGAATATCGTACAGCGGTGGCCTGGCAAACACAAAACGCATGCTAATGTTACAGTTTTACCAAGGGTTCATCATTATAGTTGCAGACGTTATTTATTGTCCCACAGATAATTCCAGCAATAATAAGGCCCATCGTGTTTATTCATTGGAAATCTATTTCGTCACCAACAAAATCACAACTCGCGTCAGTGGATTTGCATTTAATGCATATTTTACCATTTTATTTTCGGTTCTTGATATTAGGGTTTATGTGAGGCTTACATTTCCAGTTGGACCAGAGCAACATAAAAACGTCAATGCAAAGAATAAAGTAATATAAAAAAATATTGATTGAATGGCGCCTTGGCAAATAAGATATGTTTTTACTTACGTTCTGTGATATTTTTCATTATGAATTGTGTGATGTGTTATTATTTTCATAAGAAACAAGAAACATAAGTCTAGTGACTTATGGCAATTAAATAGTTATACATTAATTCTAACATTACGCGCTACTTTGTCACTTTAAACAAAGAAAAAGCAAACGTTGTTGAATCTGCAATGAGCAACAGTTGGACAAATGACGTCACCTTTTCACGTAAATGTCGTCATTTTGAGCGAATAGCGTTGCATTTGCTGCGCGACAGAAACTAGTCTAGCGGCATCTCACTCTAAAACTACTGCTTTTATCATGTTAGAATCGAAACAACAAATGCATTGCCGCTGTTGACCGTCACGTGAATCATGGTTTGTCGTTCAGATTTCATTTAACCACTCGGGCTAAAGCCATCGTGATGCAATTTCTACGGATATTAACTCCGACATCTGACGGTTAACAACGGTAAATCATTTATTATCTTTTAATTGATGAATACCTGAATAGAGTGTTAGTTTTATTAACAACTGCCTTATGCAGATTGACATAAACAGTTATTTTGCAAATTTAAATTAAAAAAGGGATCTACGAGCCTTATAAAATTCAAAGGCACAGCAGTATGTCAAGGTATAATATAAAGAATGGAAATTGTCCACCATGTCTTAATATCAATGTCACATCATCATCTGGAACATAGAACTGCCTTAGATAGTTGATGTTTTGACCTTGGAAATGACAAGTGGCTAGTTTTTGCTCAATATAATATACTGTCTTAAATCCTATGATAAGAGTCTGTTTTGTTGGTCTCCCAGAAATAAAAACTTGTACGGTTGTATCATTAGAACTGAAGTGTGTTATTGTAGAACATTGAAATTGAACATTCACAACTGAAATAGTGAAAGTCTGGCCATAACCAGATTAATAACTTAAGCTAATTAGTTAATTGAATACAGCAGTATATATGTCAAACGAAAAAGCGTTAGGACTTGCTGATTGATGATACAAATAGATAATTGAAAAAGTAATTGAGAGTTGATTACTAATTGCTGAATATTTTTGCTGTAATCATCTAAGTGACAGTTTAAGTAATTGATATTTGTCCAGTTACAAATGAAAAACAGATAGTTTTCATTTGTTAATCAATACCTAGATAATTAAATTTCCAATACTCCGTCCCTGCACGCCATGACCTTTATGTCGAATGTAAGCGTTTAACTCATTCCCTCCTAGAGATGCATAATTGCGTATCTATTGTGGCTGACATTTGAAAAGATTATGAGAAATAGAGCATTTGCTCTTCAGGAGCAAATGTTCTATTTCCCATAATCTCTTCAAAACTGTTGGCATTAAGCAATACTTTGTCTTTGAGATTATGTTTAGTAAGCTAAAAATAGAATAATGACGTCGCAGTCTAAATATAGTATAGGAGGGAATGAGTTAAAGGATGCTCGTGCTGAGTACAAGTATGTAGCGGAATGAAAGTATCCAATACAACGAAACACTATACATAGGGTTAGCTCTTTCTGAGGAATCTGCTATGCAATCAATTATAGTTTGCGACGCGCTGTTTCCTAGTTTAATATAATTATAAACGAAGAAGACATTAACTTGAAGATAGTGTCATTATGTTTGTTATCGAATTTCTCTGAATACTTATAAATTAGTTAAGCCGTACATGTATTAATCTGGTTTGACAATGCAACGTGTATGTTTTAAACATTATTGTTTTTGCTTACATGTCCATGTCTTATGTTTGGTTCCAAATGCACATACAAACAAAGCTTATCAGTTTGATTTGCAGGTACAATGTTCCATGCAAAATACGCTTAGGCTTGGTAGGATAAATGTCATGAGGATTAATACACATATAAAGAAACATACGTTCAATAAAAGGAAAAGCAAACCAGTAATGAACTAATCGTACACTTTGCAATAAATTCCAATTGTAAGTCATTTAAAGATATTTTTTTCACGTATGGCATACATCATAGTACATCAACTGTAATGATATATTATCATACTTCTTGTCGGTACCAACTTGTGCCAGTGGCAACCTATCTACACTAGGCCATATACCTGATCTGTATTAAGAGTTTTGTTTATTCTAGACAAATTTAATTGTCACTTTAAAAAACCTCGTTTGGTTTAATAAATACAGTTGCAATTACTTTATATCATTTAAGTAAACAAATATAAGATGTCTCCTTTTACTTTAAAGTATAACACTATTAAACTAAACCCTTTCTTTCACCGAATAAGATTTCAGTGTCTCTGTTACTGATGGCTAAATAAAACATTGTAGGAAATAGAGGAAATCATTTTCCCACAATGATTACAATGCAATATCAATATGGCATTTTCCTTTTGACTAAAATTTAAAAAGTTTCATCAAATTATTTAGTTGTGAATTAGTCTTGAATATTTTGTGGAGGAAATGGTCAAAATATCATACGTTTGACTAATTAAACAATCTTAAACCTCTGTTACGTCTGGTTAGGAAACAAAATCATACATTGAATAATTGTATCTCGCTTCAATGTATAGTTAATGAACGTAGTTGTACATGACTATGAATAAACCCCTACTTTAGATTCAGAGTTTGGTCAGGCTTGGCTTTCACTTAACTTCGCACTCAAATAACTCCCTCTTTCACAATAGCCTTAGATTCATCCTTGAGTCTATTGTCACAACACTAACAGGTTTACATCAGTTCAACTGGAAGTCAGACCTGGAGTGCAGTGGTTATTTCAGGTCGAAGTTAGAGGTTTCGGTATTAAATATATGAAAAGAAGTGAGATCTGACCTGACACTATTTGTATCACTATCAGGCACTGTTTTGAGTTACGAACAGAATAGACACAGCCCAGATGTTCCGTCTTTGGCATTGTATTTATTGGGTCTTAAGTGTTTGCAACGACAATTATCCTTTATTTTATGAAATATATTTTTAAACATGTCGGATTTGATTTTTGACGTACGTCGAAATGTACTTTTTTTTTTAAATTACTCACCTAAGGGTCTTTTTGCCAAAGTGTCACACACGTGTCTTCTTTTATGAAAACGGATGATGTATACTCGTCTGGGATCTCAAAATAAAGAAAAACAACCTTGAGGGTAGAAAAATATCGTACGGAACGTAACAAATCAAACAAACCGATGTGTGATTAAGGGACAATGTTTTGCTGACTGACAAAATCGCTAGTCATTTTGTTAAGTAGGCAGTCATTTTATAAAATACCCAACTATTCCTAGTTATTTTGTAAAAGGTCTAGATTAACATAGACTTTTGCTACATATTGGCTGTTATTTTTTCATGCATTTTCTTAAATATATTACATATATATTCGATTAGGACGTACGATTCCTATATGTCATAAACTGTAGTCTAATACCAAAATCTAGATTTATGAATACTTGTAAACGGGACAAGGTCAATGATTGACTGGCAAACACAGTTTTGTTTCGTCCAAACATGCAGTCACTGATAAATGCAGGAGTTTAATACTAATTAAACGTTGACCGACACTGAATGAAATATATATCCTTATATTATGTCCTACATATAATTATTCTTATTTATCATGTAACAATGCATATTGTTAAGTGATTATCTGTAACTCTACTAATTTTCACTCCAAATCAAATAGGTAAAAGCAATACGATGTGAGATTGTTTCTTACACTGCAAACAAATTAGGCATTGATCAGACCTCTCGTAAAGAAGCAGCGTCTGATTTTGGTCTATAGTGGCTATATTATTTGTATGCATTTATTTTAAGCATTGATCGATGTACTTGATTGTTTTCAACTTTGGCATTACAAATGCAGAGGCTGAATTTGGTGTATATTGTTCAGAGTGTCTGAGAAGGCATTGATCAGCCATTTAAAATTGTTTTTAATAAGATTACATGAGCATACTGATTTGTCCGCTGACACGAATAAGGTTCTTTCTAAATATTTATATAACCCAGATTAGCCACTGCGTTTAAATCAAGGTCAATAAGGACCTTTTACATAATGCCTAACATGTAAGACTTTTAACAATTAATGCCTGAATTTAAAGATTGCCAGTGACATGAATATTGTTTGAGTTCACTTATCAAACTGGGTAAATTGGTGACTCCAACGTAATATGAAACTTAAATATTCGTAAAATAGTAAATAAGTGCATTTTAATTTAATAAAAAAAGCTTTCCATCTTGAAAATAAATCGGCAATACATGCTATGTATTTCTGCTAAAATCGAATGAGGGAAACATAATAATGGTTTGATTTTTGAAAGCCATTAGGCACACCTTTTATTAATATATTCATGTCATAATTGTAATGTTTTCTTTTATTCTACATGCAAGTATTAGAGAATTCGATTAATTACAATACATAAGCCGGTACATAAGCAGACTGCTTCAAAGGTTGACAAATTATTTGTGGTAGAAAAGTAATGTTTTCTTTAGAACGGTTATCCCCGACCATGGTTAATTCACCTTATCATTTAATATAGATATTTATATTCATACTTTTCAACTACAACCACATTAAGTATTCCTGCGAACAAAACTTGACATAGTTTAATCAAGCGCATATTATTCATTCCACACATTTTAATAGTAATATAAACTTTGTGTGTTTTGCTTATATGTTTTATATTTATTATCAAAACCACTTTGTTTTTATTATTTTTAAAATGTCTTTTCTTTCTTTAAGATAATCCAAATCTGTATAAGCCATTTTAAATGACATGTTAAAAGTATTACAAGTACAAATATAGCATATGAAGAAAGACGGCTTTCATATATCTACGAATGTTGCAAAAAATATATCATCTAATATAAACACGTATACGGTAAACAACGCTGATATATTCCTTTGGTGTTCAAGCGTACCATATAATTGGGACTTTAATGAATTCAAACATTTATTACAAATATTTTCATATCTTTAAAGACATTGTAATAACATATCTATTTGCATTGCTTATTTTGCAACTGGTCTGGGTATACACTATATTCAATATCAGTTATATTCGTTTCCTTACATCAGGATTTATACTGTCAATTGTATTTAGCATAATACCTACAATGTACATCCGTCCAATTTGCACTACCATGTTATGTATTTGTTTTCATAAAACGTCATCACATGTCTTTACTAAAACAAAACTCTCATTTAAACGATTAACCTTCTCAACGTGTATTATGTATGCCTGAAGAAATTATCGGAATGTTGTTAAGTGTCCTATTTATATAATTTTGAAAAGCTATTTAATATCCTTTGAGAACATGAAATGATATTGGTGTCATTTTTCATAGGTATGTTTTACTGTAGTAATGTTGTCTTCAAGGCAGGTTTTCCCTAAAAAATACGATTTTGTTTTGCTTTTTTGTAAATCAAAAATGTGCTGATTCCATAATTTAGGACCTAAAAGGATGTCTCGTGAAATATGAATGGCAAAAAAGTTATATTTATAAGTGATTTGATTAATTGAAGCCAACGATGTTTTGTTTATTATCTGCGGTGATTATGTATATGTATCCCTTACAGTTTATACACAGCATTTGAACGATAATAAACATTAGAAGAAGTTAGCCGTAGTTGAAGAGGGGTTGTACATTTTCAGAACATTTTCGAAGAGTGGAGGTTCGAATCCCGCTCAAGAATTTAGTTGTTTTGTAAGTACAAATGCACAAAAAATTCGTGTGATTTGTACGTATATATCTTTAGATGAATTAGAGTAATTAAACTTGAAAAAAATTCATTAGCATTGGTCACTTGCTATATAGGTGGACAATGTATTACTCTAGGGTTGTGCGTGCAATGTAGTTACATTCGTCAGACGTAAAATGCAGCTGGACTTCAGATTTCGAGGAATATTTGACGTTGGATTCTAAGACAGACACGATTCCTTAGCTGATGCTGTCTCTGGGGGAATTGAAATATTTACTTTTGCATCTAGAATTACGAAGTTGATTTTTGTAAAAAAAAGAACAAACATCAAAAGAAACATTTAAATTTGCTCTGTTTGTTTTATCGCAGTAAAATAATGCATCTGCTTACATGAGATTCAAAGCAACGCAGGGGCATGAAAGGCATTTCAGTCATCGAAACTAGCCAACCACTACACTTCCAAACATATTCATTTTATGTATTTGTTCATGTAGAAACATAGGTACATAGATACACAGGAACACTGATATTCATATTACGTGATCTTCCTATGCATAGTCAAAGATTATTTTACGAATTTTGAAGGAAAACATAGTTTTAAGTTATGATTTTCTGAATGTTAAAACTCATACTTGAGCACCGTTGCTCAAGTTCTAAAATGTTTTTTTGCAATGTCTGCGAATTTCTTGTTCCAGAGCTTAAATGTTTATTTGACGTTATCAAGTAAATTAACAAAATAGTTTTTTTAAGAAAGTGAGGTTGTCAGACGTATCTTTTTCTTACCCGCAATATAGGGTTGTGACAGATTATTGATGCTATCATTTAAGAAACTAGGATGTTTTTGTAAGAATAACCGACTTAATTATTCATTGCAATGTTTATAAAAATAACACGCATCTCTTGTTTCAATGTATGGTGTTTAAGTATATTGCTTAGACTTATTTGAATTAACCTATATTCACGATGACGTTTTCTCAGACCGAACCGCACCTATTTATTACTAATTAAAATCGGGCCGTCACACCATACCACTCATGCGTTATCCACACGGTAGTCATGCGTTAGGCACACTTCAAAGTTAAACTTTGAAGAACGCTGGTATCCATGATAATGTTGGGGCATGTTCTTAAGCGATGACAGCCGATCACAGACGACTACCAGCCAGCGTCCACACAACGCTCTTCTGGTTTTATACCTGCGACCACGGTCGATTACCATCGTTTCCTCAAACGTCATAGAACGCTGACCAGACCGTTTTGGCAATACGGACCCGTAGGACACAACTGCTGCTTATCGACCCGAGTATCACCACAAAAGCTAAGAGTTATGTTGACAGTGTAACAGATATTGCTTGCATTTCAAGTATGTTTTCATAATATTACGAAGGCCTGTCAATTGAACAAAATATTAATTATTTGCAAATTGATTAAGAAAATATACCCCCAAAACAACCAGTGCTTGATTTGAATTGATAATCAGCTGCACACAGATAAATGTTCCGACCATGGATGGACTAATCCTCATACAATACTGCCAATATGGGACCATGTATCGCCACTTCATTCACCAGTCACACAAAGGATCATCGATTTTACAAGCTAATACAATCACTGATAACAACATTCAGACTTAAGATACTACTTGTCCTGGGCCGTATTTATACAGTTCCTAAAGGAAGTCTCAAACTTAAGAGAAAATTTCAAATGTAGAGTTCTTTTAATTTACTCACAATACTTCAATACAACTTTGCATGTTTGTAAAAAAGTAGTTTTAAAAACGTAGTCTTTTAAAAGCATGCAAAGTTTCATTGAGGTATAATTGAAAATAAATTGGAAATATACATTTTAACTTTTCACATTTGAAGTGCCTTCTAGTGTGCCTCTGTAACTAATAGTCAAGGGCCTAATTGTAAGAAATTGAGCATTTGCTCGTCATGAGCAAATGCCCCATTTTCTTTAATTATTTTGAGCCTATATTTTATATTTTTCATATTTTTTTATTTCCTTTTCGAATGTCGAAAACTAGCTAAATGAGGAACGAGTCAGACAATTAACTATGTCATACATTAAGTAAATAGTGTGTGATAAGGTTTTGATTCTATTAATTCAGAACAGTTAACTATCAGTGAATTTTGATTTGTCTCCTGTGAGACGTGTCATTGTATCGACAGGTCCGTATTTTTTAAATGTCGTCGATGGTCTTCGAAACCCACGTTTATGAAACATTGGTAAATTGGTATGTATGTGGTTCGTTAGAACGCCGTCAGTTTCCATAAAAACGAGCAGCTGCCATTTCGGTCAAAAGCACGTACACGAGTTTAGGATAAATGGTCAGTTTTCTTAAAAACCAGTATAAATTTAATTTTATAAAGGACTCGTTGCATTCAAGTATTTTCTATGTAGCATGTATCAACGCAATATGGTTTGGACACGACAAATATAAATATGTCATTCACTTATAAACCAAGCCATCCAATTACCATCGCTGTGCATAATCCCTGGAAGGTTTTAATTATATGAAGCAACATTGATAAATGCTTAGCTGTGGGTTCGATCCTCGTAATGTGTTAAATTCTTTAAATGGGAAAGCATTTCGGCACGCTTGCGGTTGTTTTATCAAATTGTCCGTCTGTGAACCTCAGACAGAATCTTGGGAATATCTTCAACTAGTCATAAGCCGAGCGTTGCAAAATGACTAAATACTTTCGAAGCGAGGTAAAATAAAAAAAAACCCCACAAAAGCCACACTATTAGTTTGCATACAAATCATTCCATCTCAATTAGGCATGTAATGAGATGGATTTAATCAATGTTGTGGCTTTACGTAAAACTGTCAGTGTCCGAAGTTTTATTAAGGATTGTATCAGTATATTGAAATATGAAAATATCTTAACGTGTACACTAAATACTGGATTTTCTATGGCCTTCAAGTAAGGTATATATGAATGTTTCTGAAAGAAAACTGACTATACCGAACTAGATGTTATTTGCATAAACTACCCACCGTTCCTATTTACAGCAGCTTTCAAATAACACAGGTAGCCAAAAGAAGAAATCCTTAATAAAACAAGTATTCCGTTTGTTTACCGGAATAGCTTCCTGTCCCATTTTTGAGGCGTGTTGTGAACATATACTATTACATTGACTGCGTCATAAACGTTTAAGTTTCTTAATTATCTTTTAATCGTGTTAAGGAGTAACATCGGCTAATACAATTACGACGCCTGTTGCATTCGTCATTATATGAAGCAACATGTATTGAGTGGTTTTACTAACTTGCACGATTAATGTTTTAATAAAGATAAAACAATATATTATCAGATCTTCCTCCATGTATAATACTGTTTGGCGCATGCCTAATACATTTTATAGAACTTTGCGTAGGAAGTTCACTCCAGTCGGTCCACTCCTAAAATCGATTAGGTTATCTTAATCATTAGACACGTCAACGACGACATTATACCAACTGCAAGGACAAAGATCAACCTTCGAAAATATAACAAAATGCATCATTGTAAAAACTCAGCATAGTATTTTTAACCTTAGAAAAACTTAGAGCAGTCGGACGGGGATACCGTTTTATTTATGTAGCGTGTGTTTGGGCTCGTTTGTAACTGTGTGTGGATGTGTGTATGCGTGTGTGACTGTGCTGATTGGGTGGCTGTTTTGTGTTGTATGCAGACATGGAGTAATCGTAATCGTGTAATCGTAATCGATTGCAATCAATTACATTTTTTCAATGTAATCGAATGTAT